>JAGDQP010002885.1:70309-99525 GCA_022664845.1 Lepisma saccharinum
GACGAGATGACTGGAGAGTGGAGGAGACTGCATAATGAAGAACTCCACGGACTGTACGATTCACCAGATGTTGTAAAAATAATGAAATCGAGACGACTAAGGTGGGCAGGGCATGTAGCTCGGATGGGGGAAAAACGAAGATTATATTCAATCCTGGTTGGAAGGCCCGATGGAAAGAGGCCATTGGGAAGACCGAGACGTCGTTGGGAGGACAATATTAGAAGAGATCTTCGAGAAGTAGGTGTTCGTGATGAAAACTGGCTTGATACTGCCCACGATAGAATCCAATGGCGAACGTTTGTTACTGCGGCGATGAACTTGCGAGTTCCATAAGCCATAGAGTTAGTTAGTTAGTTAGTTAGTTATGTAGCAGATTTTGTCAAAGAAAAGAAGTCTCGTGCTTCCAGGTGCTTGGCACCACAACTTAGATTTTTAAACTAACAGAAAAGATTTAATTTTAAATTAAAATATACAAAATGTACACGAATATACTATTATGTTTTTCGAATTAATGTCCAATTTGTTTATCACTGTTCCAAAGTTTACGTGTCCCCGGGAATAGCATGGAGAAAATGGTCACCATATCTTTAGTATGTATTATAATTTTTCAGTAGCTTCAGGAATCGGGGACTGCTTTATCCAAAATTTTAGCAGTTTGCAAAACCGTATTTCTGTGTGTCACTGTAGAATGCAGTTCAACATTTCACAGTAAATTAAACACGGGCTTCCCCGGGAATAGGTACAAACAAGGCGGGAAATAGAACTTGAGGCAGAGCCAGTAGGTGGCCGATTCTAAAGCTAAAACATGCAAACATAAAAAGTACGCCAAAGCGCTACAGAAATCTACTTCAGAAATTTGAAAAAAAAGTTTATTATTATATATTTTTATTATTATTGTAGAAATAGTTGTAGTTGTAGTATAGTTAAGTTTCATGCACAATTACTGCTTATTGTACTCCATGAAAAGCGTAAAATGAATACGGATCCATTAGACACCTCTTTCCCGTTCACGTTGCAAATAGTAAAAATTTTCTTTTTTAAGTACCCATAAAGGAGAAATGCAAACATAGATACTGGAGTATGAAGATAAAACTACACTGGAAGAATACAACAAATCATTTCCCAAAATTTTGACAAATTGCAGAGTTACATATTAAAATATTACTTGGTGATCCATCTAATCCCCCTTGCCCGTCTAAAGGTTAAGCAATACCCTGAAGACATTTCAAGATGCTCAAACATTTGATGAATTTAATGTGTAGCAATGATTTTCCTTCACTGAGAAAAGTTTCATGAATGTCTTTGATAACCTAAATAACTAAAAAGAAAACCAAGATAATGAGAAAACAAACTTTTCAGCTTTTTCTTTTAACACCTGAAGTTTCTGATGTTACAGTAGACTATCAACTTGAACTACCTACCTTGCAATCAATTGTCTACCAATACATCTACCTACGATCCTACTACATTGAACCTATGTTTATCTAATTGCCCTACCAAGCTTTAGCTATTACGAAATACTATGCTGTTTACTTTGAATGGTAATGTTGGCGCATACCTAAGAGGAAAAGAAAATGGTAAAGTTAGAAGATTATAAGAAGTCAAATTTGATGAAGAATAAGAAAATAACCGATGAAGTTATTTGAGAGAAAGGGTATAAATATACTTTTGCACTTAATTAGCCGCAGTGTTATATATATTACAACATATATGGTGTATATGTTGTAGATAAATGTACCTTTCAATGATGAACTCTCATTGGAACTTACGGAACTCACAAGTTCATCGTCGCAGTAACAAACTTTCGTCCTTGAATTCTGTCTTGGGCAAGATCATGCCAAATTTCATCATTAATATCTACCTCTCGAATATCTCTTTTAATGTTGTCATCCCAATTACGTCTTGGTCTTCCCAAGGGACTCTTTTACTCTTGCTTACTAACCACGATAGAATATAATCGTTTTCCCCCATCCGTGCTACATGGTCTGCCCATCTTTGCCGTCATGATTTCATTATCCTTTTAATGCAGGGTGAATCATACAGTATGTAGAGTCCTTCATTATGCAGTCTCCTTCACACTCTGGTCATCTCGTCCATTTCGGCCCGTTTCTAAACTCTAATATCAGAGAAACGCAATTTATGTGTACATTTGCCAGGGTCGTACTCCCATTTTCACAATCATAAAAAATATTACTGGCAAGTGTATAGTTTCAGTTTCAGCTTTCTGAATAATTATTGCTAGGTTAGGAGTTTCTGGACTGAGTAAAAACATGAGTTGCCCGATACTAAGCAACTTTTTACATTTTCCGTGATATCGTTTTTGCTTGTTACATAGGCTCCCAAGTATTTATGTAAATTTGTTTACTTTCTCTATGATTTCATTCTTAATTATTATGTCACTATTTCCTTTATCTTCTGTGTCTCGGCTTATTATCATGTATTTTGTTTTCTCTGCGTTCACACGCAGAAATATCTCGTCGCAAATTTTTACTAGCACATCGGTGTCACTTTGTAGTGCATCTATATCGTCCCATATTAACTCTACATCATCCGCGTATACGAACAGTTGGTTCAAGCCATTCAATGTTATAGTCCCTTTTTGCCCTCTTTTATTTTTAGAATCACATATTGTAACCCAAAATTAAGTAGTAATAGTAACAAGGCATCACTTTGTTTCGATTCACTGTGAATCTCGAAGCTATTTAACATATTGTTAGCTATATCACACGTATTCTGGTTATAAGGGTCCCTAAGACACATTTTCACTAGCCTAACAATATTTTTCGGAATTACAAATCTTACCAGGATATTATATATATTATATAGTCTTTCCTTTTGACAGAATTTTATGCTTTCTTAAAATCAATGAACAGAGGATGAAACGTACCACTGAGTTCCCATTTCTTCTCTAATATTTGTCCCAAGGCGAAAATTAGGTTTATTGTAGATCTACTTCTTCAAAATCCACTTTGGTGACCTCCAATTATTTGATCTAGATATACGCTGACAAGTGTTGGTAGGATACTACTACTCAACACGTGTAACATGTTGGGAGTAACGAGATTCCGTGGTAATTATTTCAGTCAGATTAACCGCCTTTTTTCAAAATCGGAACTATTACTGAAGTTTCCCATTCGTTTTGTAAGCTCCTCTTTCCTCCATATAGCATTTGTCAACTTGTGTACTTTCTTGACTAGTACTGTTCCGCCTGCTTCAATTAATTCGGCTGGGATGTTGTCAGTTTCTGGTGATCTGAAATTCTTTAATTTTCTTATAGAAATTTCGAACACGATCTCGTTAGATTCGGGTATCCACGGTTTTGTGGTATGGATTTTCATCTGCGTATACAGTACGAAGATTCTCGAAATGACTTTTCCAAACATCGAGAATTAGTCAAATCCACCTGAAGATCTCCACGTTCATTTCTAATCATTCCTAGCCATGGTTGGAAAGCTTTTCTTAACGGGTTTACCCCTTTATAATGATCTCGTATGTTATTTACCTGACTGTCTTCGACTTATCTCCTGAATTTTCTACGTCAGATATTTTTGCTTTTTGTTTCTAAGCTTAAGTGTAACGTTACGTTTTGCGTTACTGTAGTGCTTTTTCATAAGAAGGAAAAAAAATACTATTTACTCTTTTTCTTAATATGGTAAGGAGCCGTGGTACCTCAGTAATAGAGCCCTCATCTCTGATGCGTGGAGTCCCCGGTTCCATTCAGGTTCATGCCATATGGGCTTTGTGGTGGAGATACATCGTGTGCGTGAGTTTCCTAGGAGTTCTCCCTTTTCCTTCCGCTTTCCTTATACATGCAATTCTCCCATCACCTTCCATTCGGCCTAAGCCAAAACTTGTCTAAAGATCTTAAGTGAAAATCAATCTTAATATGGAACAGAAATTTGAAGGAGGCATATATCTGTTGCAGTGTCTTCCTATGAAAGGCCCAACTATTTCAACTTCTAACTCCAAAAAAAAAAAAAAAAAAAGAAAGAAACCTTCTCTATTTGCCCATATTTGTATTAATTTTTGGCGACCATATTCAAACATTTTTCTGTTTTATTCCAGTTATTTATCCTTACCATGTCACAGTCACGGTCGGTACTAGTCAAATAGAAAAGCAGTTATCACAGCATTCATGTAATGTAATTTCATCTTGTTCTTATGTTTTGTTTTTGTAGGTATAATCTTCACCTATATATTGTCGATGTCTTAACATCATAAAACTTATTTTCTTCAATGAAAACAACGATGATTGGGTTCCGGTCAGAAGGTAAGGCAGCTTTGATCGAATTCGGCATCAGTTCAGGCCAGATATTTATCCGATCATCCATAAGAATTACAGCGACCCTATGTCACCCTAGCCCCAGTCGGACGACATATGCTTCAATCGCAGATTCTACACTAATCCAATCAGGGAATGGAGAAGATATTGAATTTTATTTTATTTTATTTTGTTTTTAATTTTTCGTTGTAGTCTGTTACATTTTGACAAACGGAATTTGACTGGGCGAAAGTATTCAGGGAAGAAGTAGGCAAAAAAATAAATAAATAAATAAAATAAAAAAAATATGATATGAAACGTTCAAAATAGAAAGAGTGTAATAATTATCTAGAAAATATTTTTTAAAAAAAATTGGAAATGAAGAGAATGAATAACGACAATAAACCAGTAAATAATTTATATTGCGCGGTTGTGTAGAATGAAGAGAAATATAAAAGGCCCGGATAATATGTATCGAACTAAGATAAATCGGGTAAAAACATACAGCTCCGATTGAAATAAACTTCGCAAAACGAAACTGACAGGAAGTGAGACACACAAACACACACACGAGAGAGAGAGAGAGAGAGAGGCAAACTTTGTGGGAAGAAATTATTTATGACTTCAATCTATGAATGAAGTACCATTCTCAGAGGTGGCGCGTGGAAGTATTCATCTCTGGAATAGTAGTAAGCAAACCACAGACACTTAAAATAGATCGAAACTCGTGTTACGTGATTGGATGAGTATAGACCGAAAATGGAGCGTCTGGTTCGATGGTTGTGGACAAGTAACGGTTGTTATTAATTCTGACATTAAAATGTTCATTTATTTCGCACATAAAGAATACAGTGAAAATTTTGCAGGTTAGGATGTACTGTGGTCTAGTTCATGCAACGAATTTGCGGCTCCGCCAATCATCTCGCTCAACAAGAGGATTCTAGTGACAGATTAGATAGTGTGAAAAAGGTTTCGTACTCTCTACATTTGGAAGGAAAATAAACATGTTGGAGACTAATATGAGTGTGGCGAATCTACACTATGGCAGAATAAAAGGATGGTTGTGCGACACAATCGGAAACAAAGGAAGTTGAAATATAAAACCAGAAAGTATTAGATGTAAAATAAGGTATGAGTAAATAAAACAAGCGTGGGCTAGTGATTTAGTATAGCTAAAGTTAGAGGAGCGTAGACGACAGACAAGAATAAGTGCGGTATATACGAGAGTATTTTCTAACATAATGGGTGAAGTGAATAAAAAGAAGAAAATAGTCGAAAGTGTTTACTCGCGAGTAAAATGTTCTGTCACCTGATGTGAATAAAAGTTTACTTTTACTTCTTGGGTTAATTAAGAGTTTACTTGCAAGTTATTTTGATATACTCTTATTTAAGTAAATGTTTTTAAGTTCCGAGCCTTTACTTACCACAGATGCATTTGCTTTCAAAGCACAAGTCATTATTCCTGATGGAAAGTACAACCTTTTTCTTCACTTAATACCAAGTATTTATTTAAAAATAGGCAAGTATAAACAATTAGTCGCTTTAATTCACTTCACTCAATGACAATAAAACATTGATAAACACATAAAATACACTTCCAGCACGATGAAACTTTACATTTGGGCTTTCAACTTCACGATCTTAAGACGAAGAAGGAAGGATATACAACACAGACGAATACATAGTAAAGAGGACAGGGATCCAATAGGGGTGTTCGATATTGAGATTTTCATACCGACTTTCGGTATGTTTCGGATACAGACAATTATCGATATACCGAAATACCGATGTACCGAAATACCGATACACCGGAAATACCGAAATAACGAAAATACCGAAGTAACGATATACTGAAATATCGATAATACCGAACCATATCAATATACCAAAAATACCAAACAATATCAAAATATCGAAAAACAATGATATTGAGCAATATGGGAGTAGGAAGAGGTAGATTTGAACACGTTGTTTGGCATATTTAGTTTTAGTTCCTCACAGTCTGAGAATTTGTTCAGAGAGATAAATAACATATGTAAAACTTCTTGGTAAACTTAATTTATATATATATATATATATATATATATGGGCCAGTCTAGAAACTTTGGACTTCGGCCCGTCACGATTCGTCCTTTAGATGTTATACACACCCATGTCCCTGCCGGGACTCGAACCTGGGACCTTCAAGTTGATGGCCTACCGCCGCAGACCGTTCGGCCACCCGGCCGACTAAATAACGCATGCATTGGAACATATACAGCTCGCCGAAGAAAATGACGTACTTAATTGTCACCTTAAAGCAAGGACAGGAACTGGGTGGCTATCGTTCAAAGGTGCCCCCCTAGGGGGTAGATTTGAACATGGCTGGGACAAATTTTAACACATCCTTAATTTTATTACAAGATCATTTAATTTCTTAGTAAATGTTTCTAGATACAAATACAGAAGCAAAAGAATGTAAACTAAAGTTTGCAAGCCATACAAAGAATATAAACTATGCAGTTGTTAATAAACGTTGAACTTACTTGCTTGTTTCTTTATTGGGGTTATGAGGATTGTATAACTATTAGGCCTGCATAAACTTTGAACTCGCACAAATTTTGTTTAAAATGTTACACATAGCCTAATTGAAATGCTTTTACACTGTTGATATGTTGCAAACTAATTTTTCTTCTCAACAGTAAGTTTTAGCTGTAGGGACATATGCTGCTATCGTGTTCAAATCTACCGCAGTACGTCCTATTACGCACATTATGTTATTATGGAAGAAGGAGAAGGTTTATCAGAAAGCAACAAGGACAATTTAATGCGTGAAGGAGTATAGTTACTTCGCAAGTTAACATGGTAAGATATGCTACAGTTCTCTTCTCTCCAGAAGCTTACAATCTCTCAGATGAAAAACTTTGGTAAACTTTATTTTTATATGGGCTGGTAACTTTAGACTTCGGCCCGTCACGATTCGCCTTTAGCTGTTAAAATCCACACTCATGCCAGGACTCGAACCCGGGACCTTCGAGCCGATGACCTACCGCCGCAGGCCGCTTGGCCACCCTCCCGGCTATATCTGAGATGAATTTTTACTTTGGTACCCACAAATTACATCAAGTAACATACTTCGCAAGGTAATGTATACAAATGGTAAAAACAAATGACAGCTGTATGGCATGATGTTTGCAATTTATAAATGTTGGACAAAAAAATTACGTTTTATAAATTAAAAGTTATCTCCACTGTTCTAAGGTGCCCCCCGTTCAAATGGGTTCCCTCCCCCTACTCATGGATGGATGTATTTAGGGGGTTGGCCTGGACCCCCACCCCGAAATTCCGGTTAATGTGCAAAAAATGGTATAATTATAGGCGTAATTGACTATATTAAGGTTGTGATTCCTTTTCACAAGAACCTTGTGTTAGGTAAACCTTGAAATTAATACAGAAAAATTAACAACCGCCGCGACCGGGACTCGAACCCGGACCTCTTAGTTGCCGCTAGGGTATGCTGTCCATTACACCAGCGCGGCACGTTAATTATCTGTGTATATAGACTACTCCTCACACCTTAACAATCTTCCAGCCCCAGTATCTGGTTACGAAGTCAAGGCACCCCATATATTTCAAGATTTTTACTGAGGAATTTGTTCTGCAACCGTGCAGTTCGAAATAATATATGTAATTCCTTTTTTCCCAAGAAGCTTGTGTTAGGTAAACATCGAAATTAGTACAGAAAAATTGACATCTATCCGGTCGGCAGCAAATGGGTGCAAATGCCAATCTTTTAACCTTGCCAGTGTAATAATATAGTGTATTTTTGTATAATAATAACATAGTGTATACACGAGAGATAAACAATGACATATTGGCGATCTAAAATAAGAAAAGAAGACAAATAAGATTGACATGAGCAAGAAAAAGTTGATTATTAATATTACAGAATACTATACTGATAATACACATTAAAGCATTTACATTAACGCACAGACTCATTTCGAAATCAAGAAAGAGCACGCATCTTGATAAGTTATTGTGCTGTAATAAGGTATTTTGAATTCAATTTTTAAGGCCTTTAGGCAACTCAGGCTCAGACCAGATTGATGATAATGGAAAGATTGGTGGAATGAAGAAAGTCGAAGGAAACGGGAGAACCCCAAGAAAACCCACGCACACGGTGTTTGTTCACCACTTAGCTCACATGGCACGAGGAGAGTTTGAACCGACGAACCCAAGCAGCAGAGGTTAGCGCTCCAACAATTGAGCCACCGCGGTCCGTTCTAATCAGGTATTGTTTGGGCCTTTTCTAATAATGAAAACACAGTTGCTGTAGCTTTGCCGACTTCACATGGAGTCAATTAACAATAACGCAATGGCAATGCCGCAAAATGCATTTCTGCAACATTTTGATGTAATTTGAAAACTGCTGAGTAGGGATGGCCAGATCCAGATCCAAAAGGAACTGGATAGCCGAAACCCGGAACTCCGGCGTTTATGATATCCGATCCAATGGATGCGTCCGATTTGGGTCGCAGATTCAAAGATCCAGAATTCGGATTTCGTTATTATGATGCATCTGAAACTGCGATGGTAAATTTTGAAAGGCGCCGGCCAATACCTTCCCCATCCTCTGCCAACCTCATCCCGGCCCGAGCCAGAGAAAGAAATAAAGAAAGAAAGGAGAGAGAGAGAATTGAATTTTTGAATGTTATTTATGACCTTTAGGGCCTAGGTTGAAGGTGCCACCCCGGCATTTGCCTTGTGTGAAACCTCAGTCAGGATGGTCGAAGGCTGGGATCGAACTCACAACCTCCCGAACCCTACGCCAACGCTCTCCTACGGAGTTACAGAGGCTTGGTGAGAGAGAGACAGCTCTTTGTCTCTCTCTTTCCCTTTCCTTCTTCCTTCTCTTCCGGAGAGGGAGAGAGACTGAGAGAGAGAGAGAAGAGAAGAGAGAGAGAGAGAGAGAGGTCGGGATGTGGTAGGCAGAGCATGGGGAAAGTATTGGCCAGGGCTTTCCATAATTTACCATAAATAAAGCCAATTTAATTCAATGTATCTGAAACTCGAAAAATATATTTTATTGAAATAGTAGTGTAGTTGATTGTTATTGTTTTTTATCCAAAGTTAGTTGATAGGAACATTTTTAACGACTTTTATTGTTTGCTAAAATACATGCTTTATTTCTCAAAAGCAAATTACGTAATCTGGAAAAGGAGTTTCGTATTTTTTATCTTGCTGCATGCTTAAAAGGGAAGAGAGAAGGGCATGTTTTTGTTCTTTCCTTCTAAGAGTGCAATGTTTATCTGACTAGTGACTGATAGTTTATAGCTTGATCTGACTATGATATATGATATATGATTTATATATGATCTGACTAGTTTATAGTGACTGATTACCACGTCACAGAGCAAAGGGTAGTCACGGTTGGCGATGGGGAGGGCGGGGTTTGAAGAGACAAGCAGGTGCTGTCGATTATTTGTTTTCCTTTTGTCACTCCAATACATGTATTAGTGACAAACTATTATAGGGCTGGTTTCAATGGCACTACTCTTGCAATTCATGTATAACTCAGCAATATTTCTCTCTCTCTCTATGATTCTGTTTTTCCTACCCTCTCCTCACAATACTCCAAAATGAAGAGTAAATGAAACCAAAATAAGACATATCGTTTCCTAGCCGAAACAAAATCCCAAAATACGTAGGACAGGGTGCCCACATGCAGAAAAAAATCAGGAATAGTCAGAAAATGTCAGGAATTTCAAGATTTATCAGAAGAAGTCAGGAAAATTATTAAATATGAAGTCAAAAGTCAGGAAAAAGTACAAAATCTACCGTTGCGTGAGGAAATTTACCCTCAGGGGCCCATATCTGTGTGAAGATGCCAGAACATCCTTTTCAGAAAGCTTTGGAACATATCTCCAAGACAAGCAGGGAATTACTAGGCTTGATGATTTCTATGCTTCCTTTCTTTCAAACAATAACAACAACAAAAAATCATCACTGTTCAAAGTGGTAAAGTCGAGTTTGATATTTTCCCACGGAAATGCTACAGATGAGGGTGGTTTCTCTATCAACAACTCTGCTCTTATTGAAATCCAATGTCAACATACAATAATAGCACTGTGGAGAGTGCATGATGCTGTTATCAATTGCAAAGGAATCCATAGTATTGTCATCATAAAGAAAATGCTCATATATGCAAGATCTGTGCTCGGAGGCGATATAAAGATTATGTGAAAACACAGCGTAATGCTAAGAAAATAGAAGAGAATAATTCTGTAAAAAAAATGAAGATCATGAATGAAATAAAAGAACTGGAAGATGAGCAAAAGAAGTTGAGAGAAAAATCTGAAACGGAGGAAGACGAATTTTCTCAGAAAATCAAACTTTTGTGGAAGTCGCAAAATTAACATCTGTTGATACTTCTGTTTTCGTTCTGATGATATAGTTTAATTATTGTAATAGTCTAATATTCATTGCTTATATTAATAGAATTTATTCATACGTATGTTGCAGTTGTTAGCATTTTCTTTGGCTTGACTTACATAACATGTTCATGACGAAAAAAAGGTAAATTTGGGTGATTTTAATCTGTACCTTTGCAAAATATTTTAATAAAAACTTTGTTCCTGTAATTTTATTGTAAAAGAAGTAATAAAATCATAAAATTTGCTACTCAGGTGAGAGATAGGCAGCTATGGGACTGGTGGAGGCTGCATGTAAAAGAATACAAAATATTTTGCAAAAGTTAAAATTGGATAGTCTGGGAGTCAGGAATGTTTTAAAAATCTGGTCAGGAAATGCCATGAAATTTAAGTTCCCAAATTTTGTGAGCACCCTGTACAAATTAGGAGAGGCTATGATGATGTGTCAATGTACCAGATATCCGAATATCTGAAACTCAGATCCGGATTGTGATAATTTTGATTATACGTCAAGTTTTGGAGCGGATCTATGCTTGGCACCCGGACTGACCCGATGACCCGATTTAGGTCTTCTCATCCGGAGAGCAAATTAGAGTATTTGATTATTTCCATGCGTTTCAGGGAAGACCGAGATCGCAGGTGTTACCCCCCCCCCCCAGAACACGAAAATTACGAAACTGGAGCTCATTATTCTCAGACCGGGCTAATCGGGTCAAGTTTTAAACCGGATCACGTATATACTGGTCAGCCCGGGTCACCAAAACTTACCTGGTTTCAGCTCTGCCGTGCTACTTCCTCTATATAAGTTATTAGTATTATTTTTTCAGAATTTCAGAGGAATTCAGTATTTCAATATTCCGATATTGTTAGGTATATTTATACTGTTCGGTATTCCCCCAGCAAGCCAGATGACGTAAGCAAGCCCGACATCGGTATTTGGTCGGCAAAGCTCGGCCGACGAGAGAGCCGACGTCGAGTTTTGAAAAATCCTGACCAGAAGCCGACTTCTGCGGGCAGGTTTCGGGCGGGGTTACGCCACTATGCCAGCTCCAACGACGACCTGGAAGATGGCCCGACGAAACCGACGGCGGCTCGGAAAACTTCCCGACGACCAATCGCCACTTATGAATCGCGCCGACCAGGCGCGTATCCAGAATTTGGTTTTAGGAGGGGTCCAAGGGCTTCTGGGGGCGTCTAAGGTGTGTCTGGGCATGAAATGTAGTGTATATATAATTACGCCTGAAGTTATACTATTTTTCCATGAAACTGTGATTTTAAGGGGTCCGGACTCCCGGACCCACCCCCAAGGTACGTCACTGGTGCCGACCATTCCCCCGACTGCTAGTTGGTCGGGTCGCCGTCGGGGTTGGCAGTTGGGCTGCTGGGTCGGTACATCGATATTTCGGTATTTTCGGTGTTATCGGTATTTTGATATTTCAGTACCATCGGAATTTTGATATTTCGGTATTTTCGGTTTTCGGTATTTCGGTATCTTCTGTATTTTCGGTATTTCGCTATATCGATATTTCGGTATGGGTGATACCGAACTTTCGGTATTCCAAAATTCCGATACCGATTTCGGTATATCGATATTTTTGACAGCCGTAGCAGATCCAATATAGCGGACAGTCGCATCAGAGAAACAATTGACGAGCATAATGCAAGTAAGTATTGAAGAAAGGAATGGGAATGAACTTTTGTTTTAAAAGAATGGAAGCGCTTCAAAACAGAAAGTAATAATTATCCTGAAAATATTAAGGAAAGAAAGTGGAAATCAAAATAACGAATCAAAAATGAACAAGGAAATAAATCAATAAAGAAACTAGTTAATAAACAACCGGAATTGTGTAAATTGGTAAGAAATTTAAAAGCGAAGTTACCGAACTAACGTTGGCTTCGCATTCACAAAGTCCTGGGTTCGAACTCAGCTGCCAACTATTCTGATTGAGTTTTTCCTCCTCAATCACGCCAGCCTAATGCGGTAATGTAACCTTGAAATTAGACCCTGTCCAAATTCCTCCCCACATCCCTCTTCATTAATGTCAGTTGTAAACAGGGGCGATCTATGATTTCTGTAAGTAGTAGGTATGAGGAATAGACCACGAAACCTTTCGCTATTTCCTCATTATATATATTTTTTAAGTACAAATTTATCACATTTTCCCCTCATATTTCTAAATTTTATCATGGAATATGAAACAGGTATCTTCAAAAGTTGATATTTTTAGATAAATTAGATTTGTTCGGAAACAAATCGAAGCTTCCTTTGAAGTAAATTGTTGAAATGCCGTGAAAGATAAAATATCATCCCTTGAGGAGCGGGTGCGCGCCCCCTTTCTGGATTCGTTACTGGTTGTACTGGCAAATAGAACTTAGTCGTGTAAGTTTTCACGAAGCAGTAAATTAAATAAACCAAATAATGAATATTTAACTTAATTGAATCGTGATGGGAACATACCACTCAGGAATATGTCTGTACTTTTAGACTCTCTTGTTGTTTACAATATTCACTCTCTTTTAACGCAAAATTTAATAAAATCAAATTAAAATAAGAAAAACTACCTAATATACGTCAAAAGAATTGACTATCCACAATATTTTGTATAGAATCCACTAGACTTCGTTCGATTGCTAAATGTAAGGCTCGCTTACAGACAAGGAGTGAGATCGGAAGCACTGGTCAATAGGTGGGTCACTTGGTGGGAAGTGGGCATTTGACGTCACCTGGTGACTCTTGAATGTAAATAATTATGACGTTAGAAGAACTTTACATGTTCTGGCATCATAATTTGCACTACATTCCAAGAGTCGTAATCCAAAACTACCTATTCCAATAAATAAGAAGCCAGTCCTTTGTGCTGAGGCGCCAAGCTAGCGACTCGAAGGTCCTGAGTTCCAATCCCGGCTGGGGCATGGATGTTTGTGGACTTTAGAGACTTACAGCTAATGGACTCGAGACGGGTCAAAGTCCTTAATTACTAAAATGACCCAAAAGTAAAAAATTTACCAAATTTTTACCAATAAATGAGAAAAATAGAAATATTTTGGAGGCTTCTTACCCGGAAATGAATTTTCTATTTACGATACAAATGGTACATAAGACAGTTTTGCTTTGATCATGGATTAGTATTGAAGCTTAAGAGGCCTCAGTGCTTCCGGCCCATTTTTTAAAGGTACTTGAAAGTAACAGACAAATGATGAGCAACAACAACAATAATACTTTAGGAAAGCGTCCCTAAATATATTTAAGAATACCTATCAGATGAACTATTAACAATTCAATGTGTTTGTTTTCGATTAGAAATTTGAACACCTGGGTTATTACGTCATACTCTACGGGTTTTCAAATTACTCGTCTGAATGAAGCCGTTTAAAATCTGAATTAGTTCATTTGGTGAGAGCTAATGGTATTATCATGGTCACGTTTTTCATTTTATTTTTAAAAATCTAAAAAGTGGGGTGGGAGGACTCCCTAAGCCTTTTAAGTTGTGAAGAATCTAGGGAATCTGAACCAATATCTCATTTCTAGAAAAGAAAATGATATGACGGACGGGTTTTGCAACTGCACTAGTTATATAATAAGTGTCAAGTACGTATTCCACGGATTTGACAAATACATTTAGTACCGGTATTTGAAAGTACCTGAGTGAACAAAGCAGCCACCGGGAGCAAATGTACATTTAGCAATTTGCTGATATATTGGTTAATTTGTTACTTATACGTACCATAAATGGATGATCAAAATCTTCATCTATGTCAGATTCATCTCCATCATCAGCATCATCATCGTCATTGTGATTCTGTTCTGTCGGATGCTACAATACAAAATAAAAAAAATTACTGGATGCGGAAAAGAGTATGTTTTTATAAATCGTACTGTTGCTTTGAAGTTTCCACTAAAATAATGTAAAATAAAATTTTCAATTTTGGAAGATCAAAATTACGCATCTAATTCATCTCATTAGCAAATTTCACCAACCGAACATTTCCTTCAAGATCTTAATTATTTAAAAAAATTAATGTCGTAAAACTTGTCTACTTCGCAATTGCACAGGTAATGTTCCACTACCCGCTGAAAGTATGAAGATTGTACTACAAATTTCATGTATGGGATATTTCCAACGTTGTTGTTCTGTTTGAACTACTGACATATGCTGCTTTCTACGTTCGGTGATGATATTTTCGATCGTTACTTTTCTTGGAGCGTTAGGATAACTTCTTGATACTATTACTGGGTTCAATTATTATCATTTCTTTTATTGTTTCTTTCTTTCTTTCTTTCTTTCTTGACATTTAAAATTCATAGAAAAGTCAAATAATATACATACATTATACATACAAGCACATTTTAGTGACTAATGTTCAAGTGATCCTGCTGCAGGTTCTCAAATGGCCGGTTGCTGAATGTGGCTTAGATTTTGGAAGAACGAGGTTAGATGTTGGATATAGGAATGAAGTTGCCGTTTTAGTGCTCTTGCACTCAGCGGCGGACTTTTCTTTTGCGCCGAGGTATTTTTCCGGTAGCTGACCAGGGTCAGGAACAGGGATTCCACCTGGTGGATTTAGTTCGAACTTGCATTTGTTTTCGCGGTTATGGGAAAGTGAGTTGTGAAGAAGGCGATGAGAATGGTTTAGAGTGAGGTGGAAAGTGCCTAGTTTAGCCGGACCATCCGATAACCTAATGGGGGTCACTGAATTTGTAACTATGTTACTGTAGCTTACTAAAATTACGATTTTGGTTTTGATACTTTCTCATTTTCCTTCCATTGCTTTTCCCTAGCGCATGTGTATAATATGTTTTTTCTTCTTCCCTCTGCATGGCTTGATGAGCATCAGAGCATGCAGATCCGAGAAGGTGTATTTTTGTTGCGCAGATGTGTTATTAACTGTGGTTAAGTTGATGATGAGTATGTTGACCGATTAAGATTATTCTCCATGGTGATCTCATCGAGTCTCCCCCACCCCTCTTTTATTTTTTAGGTAGATTTCGAAGAAAAATTACCTATTGAGATCGGTATGCTATGAAAGTATATATAGCGGTCATAATTATCAAAATATTTGAACCAAATTTGTATATGTTGTTTCTAGGCTTACAAGCTCGGTTAAGCTTGTTAATGAGCAAAATCGGTCGCCATCTTGGATCCAAAATGGCCGCCTAACCCATTGTTGTATAGAATACACAGCCTAAACGGCTGCAGCTAGAAATATCAAATTTGGTAACACTGTACATTATCACTTGCATGTTACTAAAATATTACATGATGTATCCAAAGACGCCATCTTGGATCCAAAATGGCGGACCTAAAAAAACATTTTCCACACCGTTCGAGCTAGAGATACGAAATTTGACATAAAGGTACACTATCACGAGTAGTTTAGGGAAATATTACAACATTAGGGAAATGTCGCCATCTTGGATCCAAAATGGCTGCCCAAAATCCCATTTTGCACACCGTTTGAGTTGGATAAATGAAATTTTGCTTGAAGATGTACCATTACAAGTAGGTCAGGACAATATAAGATTTCAGAAAGTCGTCAACTTGGATCCAAAATGGCCGCCCCAAAAAACCAATTTCCAAATCATTGAAGGTAGAGAAACGAAATTTTCTTTGAAGGTGTATGACCAAGAGTAGGTTACAATAAATGGGGCAAACCTTTCCTTTGGGGGCGCAGCCCCCATGGGAGAGTACAGATGGATACCATGGTAGTGTAGTGCTGCAGTGAGATTTTGGTTAAGATAAAGGAGACACATCTTCTCAAAAGCACTGAAGATGGGGCGAACCCCCTACGGGGGTCTGGGGGCAGCGCTCCCAGCGAAACAAAGTGAGTAATATATATAATGTCTTGTGGGGTATCGTTGAACAGCTCTTGATGAATAATCTACAAATCAATAAATAGTTTCTCGATAGCTCTCATATAAGGCGAGATTTGAATTTTTGAAAATAAAAGAAATTCGAGATCTACCTCAACCTGTAGGCCTACCGAAAGGGATTTTTTTTATTTGCTTTGTGTTTCAGGCCTCTGCGTTGCCAACATTTGCTGCGTCTGAGACTTCTTTTCGGACTTCTTTCGTGCATGCTTCGTGAGATAAACTAGGGCTTTCATGCCGTCGTTGGTTTTATTGAAGGAAGACACCGATGGGTAGGTACCCGTCTTGACTTCAATCTTCGATAGCGGTCATGATTTGTTTTTTGCACCCTCTTTTCTGGTTGTAAGGTACTGGTGGGCTTTGGCCCTGGGTCTTCCTTCTTGAGGCTGTGTAGCATCTTACAATTTACAGTTTGATGTTTCTCATTTGATAACTAGTGTTCGAAAAACCACATCCATAGTCACCAATTTGATATTTTCGTAAGTATTATCAATCGTTAGTTTTCATTGTAACGTTAAGTTAACTTCTCGATACAACTAATGGATTCAATCAGATTAGGAAGCCGAAAATTCATTAGAAAGTTCACCCTATAAATCTTAATCTTAGTTGTGATACTAAGGAATGTTTTACGTTACGAAAATACCATTTAGAAATCAGTAATATAACCATAAACGTATTTATTTCTGTAGTCAAGCATCTTGCTCTTTGAATGAAGGTTATTATTCAGAAAAACCATTTAGTTGTATAACACATACTAGTTTCTCATATTAATTTTAAATGCTTTTCCATATTTCTCAATCATTTTTCAGATCTTACTTCTACATATTATATATATATAATATCTTTTTATTTTATATATATTATATAAAATATATATAATTTTATTTTTATTTTTTATTTTATTTTATTTTTTTATCATTAGCTCTCATACATGTTTACAGTATTTTGCAATAATACAGTAGTTATACAAATGAATTATTATATCGTGACAACAATATATACACTTACATATCCTTTATTTTTCCATAATAGAGCATTGATCGTCTGTGAAATCAGAACCCAGATAATTGTAAAAAAATTTAGTTTTTGTTATAGGTCTATAGCATTCAGTTAAACTTTGTTCTGTTTTAGTTAGGTTTACTTCAGACCAGCAATTGATAGTTGTATTAAATTAATTGAACTATTAAAAACTGACAATGCTATACTGTATACAAAATGCGTTGATTTTCACCATTAGGTATATTTAAATACAGTCAAATAGTCTCATATTATAACAATGATCACTTATTGAGTCACTTCATATATCATAGAGAGATGCACGTAACACCTGTGCTAATTATTGTTCCATCATATTTCTACATATTACTTCAGATGACAAATAAAATGAAAACATGCCATACAAGGTCATTGATTCATAAAGATTTATTTATTTTTTTTAAAAAAAAAACGTTATGTATTAAATATACTATGGGCTTAATGGAATCAAATAAGAGGGTCTCTAGTGGAATTGGTTTAGGGATTATCAAACGACACAGCGCCTTAATTAAGGTTCGTCTACTGCTTTTGTATTTGAGACAATGTATTAGGATATGAGCACTCAATATAATATATATTAAAAAAGGGATCGAGGCGATATTTTAAACAGTACTGTTTCTGCGGATCGGATATTGCACATCGGATATTTACTACCATCTGTATAGAAAAAATAAAAATCCTCCAGATAAAAGATTTTTAGAAGATTGCGCTTTCTCTGTAATTTATACTCTGTTTATGACATTTGATTGTACCCTCTATGAATTATGAATTCTAAGATCTGACGTCATTACCAATGATTTTACGGAATTTTGATGGAACTACCTGATTATTTATGTTTTTGATGAACACCGATCAGCTGATATTTTTTATGTTTATACTTTGATGGTACGTTCATCATGGAATTTGTGCAATAGATATCTTTAGCGTATTTATACCTTTACTGGACAACTTGATGAGTGATTTTGATGAGAATAACCTTTATAGAAGCCGTACATGGTTATGCCAAGGATTTTGGATACTGGAATTGAACTCTACATAAGGTGTATCTGAGTTGAGTAATATATGGAATGTTACACTGCGGTATGAAATGGAGTCTCGTTTGGGTAACAATGTAAATAAGTTATTTTTCATATTCTATGCATGTTGAACACCTTCGTATGGAGCTAGTTACTGCATGAAACATATAGTGGTTGAAGATTTCTCTGCTTTGTCTAACAAACGTGCAGGAACTATTTTTTTCTATGTACAGTGCTGTAATATTTGCATTTCTTCTGTTTTGTACTTTTTCTGCTATTTCTTAGAATTGCATCTCATGCAACCTAACTTAACTGCTTTCACGAAGGAACCTAATCTGATATTAAACTATTGGCTTGGATATGTAGACTAACCTATGGATGGATATAATTACTGGCTCATACTATATTTCATACACTAATCGCATGCAATCATTAACAAGTAACGTTATGTTCGGTTACGTTATTTAATGTTCTTATGTGCCAGCATCTTTAGTGAATTTATCTTCGTTCGAAATAAAGAAGAAAACTATCAGAAAACATTTTAAATATTGTTGTTTGTTTATAGAATTTGTATAGAGTGATGCTAAAACTGATATCGGCCGGATCGTCATATTTTTCACCGAACACCTCGCAGCAAGTCTTACATTCTTCTATGGAATAAAATTTCGGAAAGTGGACATCAAACATTGTTTCTAACGGATAAGGGATTTTATATATGATCTCTGCTTAGGGTATATGTAAGTTTTACTTGTACTCCGAATTGCTGGGTAATGGTCATCCAAATGGTATACCCAACCAGCTGGCATACATTCACATATTGGAGTGGGACTACACCCAATAGATGTGCTCTAAGTCTAGTATGGTTGATACGTGCTTTGAGAGTCATTAATAGTATTTTTCCTGGAATCGAAAATTTGGAAAACCAAGGATTGAAATTTTGTTCATTATAGACATTTTTAAAGTAAGGGAGAAATATTCGTTTAACATCACGTTTTAACATGGGAAAGATATGCTTGGCTCCTTCACCCTCTTCAATCTTGCGGTCCCTTCCCAATCCGCGAATAGATCCGACCAGGTCACTCCCTTTCGTGTTCAAGCACGAATCAGGAGGGTCCCGGTGGTTGCCTAGTGATCCCGGTGTCCCCTCCTCGCCCCTGACTTGGAGACGAGAATGGAGCCGCTCAATAAACGGAGCCGCGAGAGGAGACATCATTAATATTAGTTAAGCAGGGTCAACTCGGGACCTAAAAGTACCCGATTGTGACTTACCGTCCGGTCATATAAGAGACCGAACAAGGCTGGCAAATGTCACCTATGGCGGGTGCCACCCAACAACGGACCATTTAAGAGACCAAACTGGGCGGGTTTATGACGGCGGCTTCCCAGCAGCTACAGCGTTGGGAATGACGATAGGGTAGAACCAGAAGCGAGACACAGCCTTTGGTGTGACACCTCTTTGGTTTTGCCTCATCTTGCGGCGAACTTGGGGCGAAATATGCCAAAAACGTCGAGCCTAGAAAAGTACTATTGACCTTGTTATGGCCCCAAAATGCAGAGGACAACTTCAAATAAATTTTTCTTCATGGCCTCGCTTTTAGCTACTTTGCAAATTTGGAAATTCTTTAACGTGTCCATTTTACATTGTTACTATGAAAGCAAATATGCTACATTATTCTTGATAAACAAGAAGAATCCAATGAATAGTGCCTTGAACACTATTTGAAAGGATAACAGTGTATCTTGCCAGAAAGAATAAAATTCCGTTGATTTATTTTCCCCTTTCTGATGTATTAGAGTATTGGTGCAATCCATCAAAGATAAAATCAACAGGAAAAATATTATGAGCCAAAGGAAATTACATGTCATGTTAGGAATAAAATGATTTCTGATCCATTCACTTCAAAGCGAAATAAACTGATAAATTGTTTTAATACAAGTGTCGTGTTGATTTTGTCATAGAGGGAGGAAGGGAAAAGAAGTAAAGACTTCTGTTTTTATTTGCGAAATAGTTGCTATTAAGGTGCACCGAATTCTATGATTTTCCCAATCAAAGTGGCTTGAGCCTTAGATAAATTTTAACACAGCTCCGTGCACAGGCAAAAACGGATTTTGAGAAAGAAATTTACAAACTTTTGAATAACAGTGTATTTGGGAAAACCATGAAAAAATGTAAGGAAACGTATCGACGTGAAGCTTGTTTCTTATAAAAGAAAAGCCGAGAAACTCATTGCTAAGAATCAGTTGAAGACTCGAACAATCTATTCAGAAAATCTTGTTCTCATTCACCTGCTAACGAAATTTGTTAAACTCAAGAAACCTGTATACGTTGGAAGTAGTATCTTAGATCTTTCTAAGCTGGTAATGTACCGATTTCATTAAATGAAACAACGTTATAGAAACAAGATTAAATTCGTTTAAACCGACACTAACTCTTTAGTGTATCACATTCTTTGTACAAATTTCTATGAGGACATGAAGGCGATGATCGAGCACATTGACACATCAAAATACTCTGAAAGAATTCTTCTGGCGAATAAAACATTTCTGTGTTGCCTTCCGTGACTCATTTAAAAGCTACGTAACTTTCGTATAGTTTGAGATAATCATGATTCGAAAGGTCAGGGTTTAAATTTTCTCTGGGAAAGATTTTGTTTCTCGCATTCTTCAAATAAATATTTTTAATTCCGCTGCTGTCAAATTGACTTGAGTCCTTTTTCTGATTGGAAGAACCACGTCTAGTTTGAAAAAAAATAACAAAATTGGGCATATCAAATTGAAGAGAACTGTGTAGTTACGTCAACTTCGAAGTGAGAACCAGCTGCATGTTTTTCGATGCACCGGTATGTTAAAAATCTATCGATATCTGTGGAGACTTCAGAATTTCTGCCTTCAACTTTAAACTATAGTTTTTCTTCGTTATCAACAATAGGAACTCTTAGTTCTATTCATTTCGTCACCAACTTGGCGGAGTGAGGTAGGATAGAATCTCCGTTCGATTTCCAGCGATAGAGGAGTGAGTCGATATTAGAGCTACTCTTAAAGGTAACTCTAAGACCTCCCTTCTACATAATTTCTTTGTAGTCACTAAAGAATCCGAACAGCAAGCGCAGTGGGAAGATTATCCTTTCGTGGAAGTTTAGCGTCTGTTATCAGGCCGGTTGTCTTGAAGTTCTCTATTTCTGGTTTGGAAAACTTAAGAGTGGCAATAGCAGTGGAGCAAATTCCCAGGTAGTCGATTCTATCAATGACTGTTCCATGCTTTATGACTTCAACTTTGAGAAAACAGATGGGGTACAAAGTTATCTACCAGTTTAATATTTGAGTCTGCAGTAAACGTGCGTCTCTACCGATTACTTCGAACTTAATGTACAAGTCAGCGCGATGTGGATGGATGAAACTGTCACCAGCCTGCAAGTCGAATTCGATGTCTTTATTTGGTTCATTAAGATTGTTAAATGTTCGCCTATTTGGAGGAAAGGATTGAAGCTCGTAGGCCTCAATAAAATCATTTTATTATGGCCTTTAGGAAAGCTTCTCTGAGGCAGTGAATGAGTGTTTACATTGTACCTTTGGCTCAGTGGATGGAAGACTTCTTACAATCGAGCTTCGTTCAATATATCTCACTGAACCGATCTCAATAGGTGAACGACTTCAAAAACTCCCAATGGCATTATATTGTATTTATTCAGTTTTCAATTATAAAATTACACTGGTTATGACGCCTGGAAAGCTAATCAGTTCATGATTTTCATTGGTGACTGATATTTCAATACAGTTTATGTGTGGTTGTTGGATGGTAAAGAATAGTGGATGATGTGGCTCATAGACGTTTGGTTCTAAAAATTTAGTTAAAGGCATAAAGGTAGCAATAATATTTGTTACCTTATGCACATAATCCCGTCCGCAACCAGCATTCCCATCGCTAGATTATAATGAACATTAAGGGTTTCGATGGAAAGGAACTTTGGAAGAGTGTACCCAACATGTGTCTTTTGTGCTTCGAGAATCATTTCATTTTTAAACCCAAGAAGATTTCCAGTGGTTCCCAGGTCCATTTTCTCTACAGCCGGTGTAACTTCCATTCGATGTGTGACATGATTCTCGTGCAATAAAACGTCAGTTCAAAATGCTGTCTTTAAGGTGGAGGCATTATATTGACCTAGTTTTACTGACATTTTTAGATCTCCGCAAGTAAACGTATTATTGTTAGTTGTTACATTTAGTATTATACGCCAATTCAATCAAGTTTCAAATTGTAGTCATGGTTAGGGATTTCATTCTGTAATCTTAACTGAAGAACACTATCGTTTAGGTGCAACACTGATGACATTATTTTGTGTGTACTTTATATTTCGGGCACTCAAGTGCCTGACGAGCAGGTAAGCCGTCGGATAAGAATTTCAGAACTTTATACAGAGATGTCCACAATTTATGTCATTGAACTGCTGAATTCTTATCAATAATTAAAGGTTGGTGAGAGCTTGTATTTAAGCAGACCACTAATGATTTTGCAGTAATCCCACCGAAGGGATCAAATACAAAAGCTTTGTTTTTCTCTTTCCAAGCACAAATCCAATTTGTTCTAATTTTCTGGGATTTATCTAAATTAACGACTGCACATTCATTACTTTCGGGAGGCTTAGATGAAGGTAAGTTGTCGGACATAAAAACACCCTGAAAATATTTAATCTTGAGAAGTTTGGCTAGACGTTCCAAATCAAAGTTGGTGAGTGGCGTTGTTTCTTCTGGGGTTTCCTGATTCTAGGCTTTTAATCCTTTTCCAGATTTACTTTTCATCATTAGATTATGTCGCATCTCGTCAGCCACTTCAGCCTTATTTTTCTTGGCATCTATAACTGTTTTGGTTATAGCGGCCGACCCCCCTGAGAAGCTACCAATTGCTCCTAAGGCAGCCAGAATGGCCGGGGTCGTAAAGATGAAACCTCCGACTTTTCGATTTTTAAGTTTCTTCATTTGCGGCACACTCAAACTGAGCATGACATTTCTTCAATTTTTAAACACGGCTGTTTCTGACTAATTTGTTTTTTGTTAACATATCATTCATTTTGGAAAGACCTCGTAGTTCTGAATGGGAAATTTGAAATTAAACACAATGAGTTTTCATTTTGCTCTGTTATATTACAAACACCAATCGAGTTTTCGTTTTGTATTCATAGCCACTGCAACTCCAAGTGACGCAAGTCGCTCTGGTAAGACCGTATCCTTACTGACGACTCTTCGAAAGCTTTTATCTCTAGTTCTTTGTCTGCTGCATTCTTGGTTTCCAAAGTTTTGAAATTTCTGTATGCAATGTTATGTACGCGACAACCTTGGTCTAATCGGTTTATCCCTCGATCACCTCGCGCTAATCGTCAAGTTTAGTGCCTGGGCCACAGAATTGATAGCCTCCTGGTAGGTGGAGCTCGAATGGAAGATAATTGATAGTTCATTTAATAAACCTTTAACCTTATGCCAGAATTTCGGAGGAAGCAAATGGATAATCTTATCCAAATACCCCTGTCCTTTTAGATTATAATCACGAACTCTGTTAAACAAGAACAAACCATTTCCATTATTCTGGCCTTCTCATTTTCGAAATTGTCGTTCTGTGATCGCTCTTCCCGGGCAATGACGAGTAATCGGTCGACCAGCTTTCTCACGTCGTTCATCCAAACAAATTCCTTAGGAAGACCAGTGTATCTTTTAATTCCGGAGCACTCGAAGCCTCTACCTTCCACTACCCTCATTCCGAATCAGATTGGTTTAATAAGGGTTTTATATTTTATGCCGGAGCTGCATTTTAATTTATTCTGGGTTGGGTCATTATTCTGGTAGAGAGCATTGCTCATTTTTAGGATTTCTGAGTACGTCGCATAATCCGCAGTTGTATACAGCAATGGCTGTTTTTGTTAGTAGTTCCCACAAACCTTCTGTTCCCTTAAACTTCTCGTACAGATCTCCAATTCCATTATTTTTTTCATCATAGAGGATAATATCATTTTTCACAAAATGAACATTCAAGCTACCGATTTTCCAAATTGGAGTTCCATGGACATTCAAGGAGTAGATCAAACACTTCATCCTTTCTGATTTGTTAGTACTCACAAATACCGCGTGGCTAGGGCTCCTAGTTGGACTTCTTTTGAATCATTTTGTTCAGTATTTACTTCTTTTTCTGGAGAAGGTTGTTATTGTGGCGCAGAAAGAGCTCTGTTGCGATTTGAGGATGAAAAAATATTTCTCGAATGAAGTTTCAGAGGAAGTAGGTGGGTAATTTAGAATGTTCTGAGACGCTACAAGAATAAGTTCGGTGATCAGATTACGGTTATCATCCGTCACGCCTTTAGTCTTCTGGCCTAAACAAGGTAGTGCATCCAGAAGGGGCTAATCGACTTTTTTCTGTTTATCATAGTAACTTCGGTGGCTCTCCCTCCACCCTTTGAATCTTTTAGCGATGTAAATATTCTAGTTTAATATTCTTCTCGGCATCCTCGACAAAACTACGTTTAATAGACATCGCGGCGTCTGTTTAATTACACTAAAATCAAATGGTTAATTTTACTTCTGTACTTTCCTTTATTTGATGTACGGGTCATATCAATTGACAAGAAGCCGTAGGGTTCACTCCAACATGCAGAACAGATTTCTTTGAACCTATTAAATGAGACATCTCCAATACAAAACTCATTGTAGGTATGTTTGAGGTTCGTGTTGTCTTGCCGAAACAAACACAGAAAATTCGTATTATCTCTAATAAATTGTTTTGGGACTTTACTGAAGGTCTGGGCTAGATAGAAACAGTCTAATTGTTTGTAACGCCCTCGTGTAAAATAATTCCGAACTTCTTGTGGTTTTCTAGAATGTAGTCGTTGAAGATAACTACTGACCCGCGGATACACTTTTCCAGTGGAACGACAGATGAGAAAACTGTGCCTATTTCCTTTCCTAGATTTTTTCCTGCCTGAATGTATGACGCTTGCAACTGTTTGTATTTTGACTATTCCAAACATTTAGAAAACACATACAGGTGCCGCCCTTCCCAATCTAGCTATTCGAGGGCCAAAATAAAATTTTCGATTTAGTCTTCCCAGACCCTGAGCCACCGGCGATCAGACATCGAATATTAGTCGGAAGTAATTCTCAGTTAGGCTTTTCTGATGTGTTTGAAGAGTCAGTAAATAGGTGTTGTTTTACATTTCACATTCGAGTCAACTATTATATTTTAGATTTCAAGTCAACCCACGAATTATGATTTGATGGAAGACCGAGCCACTTAACATACACCTTATTGTTTTTCTTCCGTAGAACATTTTCAATCAAGTAAGTGTCAGGAAACTTAGTAAACATTAGTTCCTGTTCATAGAACCGACATTCGATATCGTTACGTTAGTCCTTTAAGTGATAGGTGGGAGGGTTCATAGAAAAACCTAGGTAATCTGAAATATCTCAGTATCCCAGTTTCGTGTAAATCCTATGTCAAAAGTTTTTCGTTTAAACTTACTGACGCGAACATAGTTGTCAATTTTGAATTTATTCTTGCTTGTTGGAGGAACAGAAAATTTCTTACAGTAGATTCTCGATATGAGTTTGGACTCATTCTTTGTGTTAACCGCCTCTATCGGTTTCATCTTAATTGTGCTGTTTCTCGGAGTTGTATTTTGATATTAAACCAGGCAGAATGCCAACCCATCTGTAATTCCTTTGGAGTGTAAACTGCTTCCACATTAATTTCTTCAATGTCCGATTCCAGCGTTCTATAATACTCGCTTTGACGTCACTGAAAATCGAGTAATGTTTACTGCCGTGCTTCTTCATGAGTTCCTGGAAATCAGAATTATGGAATTCTCGACCTCGATCCGTCTGTAACAACTTTGGTATAACTTCTTTTAAAATACTGGCAAAGGCTTGGGAGATTTGTTTCCCAGTTTTATTTCTCACCGAGATAGCTCATGCTAACTTACTAAAACTATCGATGACGGTCAATAAATATTTGAAACCACGATTGAGTTTTGGGAGTGCCATTAAGGAACCACTGTCCATCTCAACCAAATCTGTTTGCCACAAATCGTGAATGCCTTTAGTGACAACTGAAATCCGAGTATAGTTTCGTCTTGGAGGCTTGTGGAGCTCATCCACAATTATTTCATGAAGTGATTATGCTTACTTACTTTTTAATTGTAAAGAAAAGAACATGATCAGTTTTCTTATTCATCTAATCATACATCTAATAATACATCCAATAGAGCAAGTGTACCTAAAAGGAACTCGACCTCAGGCTACGCGATTGTCGCGACAAACGACGTCAAGGCTGCTTCTGATACTACTGACGCAAGCAACATTAACTGTAGGAAGTGGTGGTAATACCACACGCGCCACAAGCGGCTTGATAAAAACATATATTACCATTCAAATTAATCTATTGGAATGGCATCACGTAGAGCATAGAGATTACAATAGGATGTTCTGTAGGTGAAGAATGGGAGTCTACTATTCGATCATTCGGTTCGATTAGAAACCTTCGTTCCTCGATATCGAGCTCATCCTCCAAACCAATCACACCTCTCGACCCCTCATGCGCTCTAGCGATAGTCCTCTGTATTTTCTTTGTCTTTGGAATAGATATCCATGATTGGGAAGATATCATGTTTCTTCCAAAGAAACAACACTCCAGTTACAGAAAGTTTACCAGGGATGTAAAAGTCAATATAATTCTGATTTCCATTGAAGACGCGGAACGTTTTAACGCCGCGGAATTCACGTTCCTTATGAGGTGTACTATACAACTTTAGAAACTGAACGCTTGTGTCTTTATGTATTCCTGAAGCTGGGAATTTGCATTTTTCAATTTTCGGCTGAAATCTACATTGCGATTTTCGAAAACATTAAAACTCGAAAACGTAATTCGTGCTTAAGTTATTCACAGTTTCTGAATACTCCACATTTCTGAGGTTAGTGCTATCAGACTAACAGCAGCTTCGAGGTTTTTAAACTCCTCGCGGTCAACAAATTTTGTCGGTAATTTGGAAATTGTATTTTGCAAAGTCGTTTGAAGTTCTCCTAGCTTTTACTCAATTTTTATAATCAGCGTTTCGTGCGTAGGTGTGCTATTTTTCAATTTCGCAAGGCCTCTTTCAGCCCACTAAAAATTTCATTAACACCGTGGACTGAAATAAATTTGGTATGCTCCTTTATTACCTGGTTGAGCTGTTCCTAGAGGGATGTCAAAACAGTTTGTATATTATCGATGTCTTGCTGTGTGATAAATAATAAAATACTTGCCTGAAGGTTTATGAGTTCCTGCTTTATATTCTCGACAACAATCGGATTTTGATGTTGGTTAACACCTTCTTGATATTCTCAACTTCGCGAGACGTAGGCAACTTATTTACAGTTTCTTCGAGCGATGTTAAGGTACCTTGAATTGACGGTTTGCGCTGCAAGGTTAATCAAAGATATGCCGATAATTTCTATCAGTCTTTGGTTCGGGGTACTCTTTTGAATTTCTCGCAGATTAGTCTGGACTCCCTAAATAGAAGTTTGAACAGTAATTAAGTCGGTGGGTAAATCGCCAAAGCCTTCCAGCTTCTTGTTAATTTCAGCTGAAGCTTCCTGTAAACTAGTTATTTCGGAGGGCAATGTATTATTAACAACATTATGTAGCTAGTGTAGCTCAAATTGGATATTGGTTATTTCAAACACACTGGCTAACAATGTTTCAAATTCGGCCAACTTTTTATTAATCTCTGACACGTCGGTATAGACGGGCAAATCTGATAAGTCGTTGCGAAGTTTTTCGATTTCATTCCGGAAAAAGTCAAAATCACCCTTGGTTTGACTTAAGTCTGTTGAGTCGGGTTATTCTGCATTGAAGTCTCTAAAGTGCCAATCACATTTTGTAGGGTTTTAAATGTGTTTTGTAACTCCTTTATTTTGTCTTCAAAAGTTATTGATTAGACCTTTCACATTTTTGTTCGAAATAAATTTGTTTCAATTTTTGATTTGACACTAGATTTGAGTACATAACAATCACAGATTTTAATTCGTTATCTAACTTCTGGAGAAGATCCAACAGTGTTTGTTGAGTGCTACTGACTTCATTTTGAATGTCGGTTTCCAGGGAACCCCGCAAAACATTCAATTGCGATTTTAGTTGTATAATATTATTCTCCAGGAAAATTAACTGATTAATTTCAATGTCGGTACCGTCTGAAGCCATGGGTAGGTCTATTGTTCTGTATCTGCGGTATCCATACAAATTTTGTGGGGACATGCTTGGAACAGGCTATTATATTATATTTTTGTGGTTAGAAGGAACCTTGTTCCAATACATCAGAAAGAGGAAAATAAAGTATTTTTATTCATTCTGCATGGAATTCATCTTGCCACGATGTATTTAATGTACGATGTGGCGAATTTTTTGCGAGTTGAACTCGATGTAATATGTTCCATACGCTAGTAAGAGGAGTTTTGGGTTTGTAATTGGGAACAAAATCTTTGCTAAGCTTTCCGTTTTTCCTGTTTAACTTTTTGTTTTATTTTAGCTATCATGTGTTTGTAATGGATAAATTTCTCTTGCGTAGAACATTTTCAATCAAGTAAGTGTCAGGAAACTTAGTAAACAT
>JAGDQP010002886.1:0-30625 GCA_022664845.1 Lepisma saccharinum
GAAGAGAACTAAACTATTTTTTATTTGAACTTATTTTAAAGGCCTTTAGGCAACTTTGGCTTAGGCCGAATGGGTGATGATTGATGAATAAGTTTAATGAATGGATAATTAGTGGAGGATACAGGCGTACACAGAGAAAATACATACACTCGATGTGTGTCAACCTTCATTTAACGATACACAATGTTTTATTTCGGTAACCAGCAACATTTAAAGCTTCTCCGTTGCATTCGCAAGCCGTAAGCCAGTTCGCTCTTGCAAATTCGTGCTGTAAATTTACACCTAACCCAACTATAGTAATCTAGGCTGTGTTATAAAATTGAAGCTTAGGTTGTGTGAAGTTTGAAAACGAAAAATACATATGTAATGTTTAAAAATGACTTTGAAATATTGAAGTAAACTTCAGGCCAGTAACTATATTTGAAATAAATCTTTTCGTAGAAAGAAATGTTATGCTTCAATAATTGTGGAAACGTTGTTTAACTGGTCTAAGGTATAGAATGTCTACCACATTTGAATAGTGAAACGAACCTAATCTTTATGGAAAACAAGTATTTAAAATCTTATCTCTGTTCTTAGGTAGAGCTTTTCTGTAAATAATTAATTTTCGTTTTCATATGTGAAATTAACAGCATTTATAAAACTCATTTTGATGTACTAAAGATTCTCTTCGGAAACTTGTTTTACAAGAAATTCAGCAGTCAGCTGTTTGCGTTGCGTTTGCTATTTCCAGGTAAAAATAAATCATTTTTACCAGATATTCCTTTTGTCAAGGGTTTTATTAAGAACTAGATAGTTTACCATCACTGTAATAATGATGTAAAGGTTCCCAACCTTTCCCACTTCAGTACGCGAAGTGTTATTTCATCTATATGTGAGAAAGTAATTTCAGATGAAGTTAAAGTTTGATATCTTGATCCAATGCTTCAGTAAACTTTACGGAATAGTCAAATCAGTTGTGTATATCTAAATTTTATGATTAATGTTAACAAGTGCGCGGCTGTGTTAAGCCTTGTACCATTTAGGAACCTAGTTTCGTTAGGTTACTAAAATTTGTTTTCCTGCGGGATGTTCTCGCCTGCGTCTCCCCTTATTTTTCTGGGCCCTTTTCCTTCGTGTTTCCTTCTGCTTTTTGCCAAATTTCTGCGTTTTGGTACTTCTTGTTGGTTTCTTCCATGAATGTTTCGTGGTTCTAGACTAGTCTATGTTCTGTCTTCGATGGTTCTAGGCTGAAGCAGGATGCTGATGAGTAGGAACCCTCCCTGTCTTCAGGTCTGATAGAGGTTTTCTTTTGTTATGTGGCCTCTCCTGTGGCGTAATGCAGGCTTGTCTCTCAGGTAGGTTTGGCCACGTTATATGAAGTTTGGGTAAGCCCCCTTTTGGCAAAAGGACGCCGCTGGCCTCATTGTTTGCTTTTGATTCTACCGGCTTTTGTGGAGGAGCTGTACGTTATATGTTTTTACTGGCGACCGTTTCTACAGGATGTCTGGTCTTGTGTTTTCTGCGGATGTGTGGTCATGTAGCGTCGAATTTTAGTGAAGACAGACAAGAATTTCGATTTCTTGAGATCATGGTCTGTCTGGTCGCATTTGGTAGCGGTATTTGACTTTGGGCATTGTGATCCTGTGCTGATCGTTTTGTTTGTGCGGTAGCCTAGTATAGCATGTGCATGTTTTGTTTCATTTTTGTGTTTTTCACTGTGGGGAGCATGACATGAAGTAAGCCTATGTAAGTGCATGTTGGCTTTGCTGTCTGTGGTGTGTGTAGGGAGATGTCAAGAGCATGCGCGTTGTATGTTTCTGTGATGTTTTTTGACTATTCTCTAGAAATTAACCTTTGGAAATTGCGGACTTGTTTCCTTTCTTTTGAAGACATGTATTTATTAGTTTCAGTAATCTGGTTTTAAAGCAAGATTTTTCAGTAAAGTGAACAGACTTAGAGAGAGAATTTTGAGGGATTAACAGTTACATATCTGAGAATGGGTAACTGATCCCCTGCTATTTAAGTATTGATATATATATATATAATTATACAGTTATATATTTTGTTTTAGTTAGTAAGTATATTACAGTGTCGATTAACTTTTTTGATTTTGTAGAGACAAATTTATGTCAAGAGATAAAATGGCTGGCGGTGCGTCGGGTAACGAGGAAAATTTGAGCTGCTGTGATTTTGTCACCATGGAATCAGTGATAATCTGCAGTAAATGCGCTCGTAAGTACCATCGCGGATGCTTACAGAAGTCGCGCAGCGAGCGTGTTGGTTTGACTAAATCTGGCCTTGGCTTGTAATACAAAAAATGTCAGGACAAGGAATCTGATATGCCGGTACTTGGAGAACCAGTGAACACTGATGATCCTTCAAGGGATCCCTCTCTAAGAACGATCTTGAACGATTTTTCCGAATGATAGGTGGAATGAACTTTCAAGCCAGATTGGTAACTTGAAGGTTGAGTTGGAGGCGAAACTGGAAGAGAAACTCTCTTCAACGGAAAGAAAATTGGAAGGTAAATTCTTTTCATTGAAAGATAAACTGATGAGGAGGATTTGTGCGACTGATATCGATCTGAAACTCAGAATCGCTAAGTTCAGGGAAAGTATTGAGGCTGGTGTAGGTAAGTTGACCTCTGAGGTAGCTCCCATGAAAGTTAATGTAGATTATTAGGTCACTTCCAACATAGATTTTTTGAAAAAACACACTGAAGAAGTTGCGGATTCAGTCCAGAAGACTGATTCTAGACTGAACACGCAACTTGAAGAGACTTCTTCCATGTGCGAGACCAGGTCTCGAGAACTTGGTTCTAAGATCAGATCCCTCAGAAATGAGGTGATATCGCTCAGGAGCGAGTTCCCAGGATCTCAGGTCTTCTCTTCGCCTGGTGAACCTAAGAAAACTCAGGCCCAGCAAACTGACAGACTTAACCATACCGTGGTCAAAAGTAATTTATTGTGGTGTAGGCGATGACACTATTATGACTACTTCGTTGGTAAACACCGTGTATACCAACTCAAATATTACTCCTACAAATAGTGATACATGGACTTTTGGTAAGACTGAGGGATGACCGTATTTGTTTCGGTTTACGGCTCCTACCAGCATTGGAGGTACTTTAACTTTAGATGCGGTCTATCAGAGACCCCAAATGACTCATTCCATCTTTCCGTCACAGATAGTAACATTATTCAATCGATGGGTTGTGAACCTTTGAGGTTGAGTGTGGTTCGTGGCCAGGTACCCACCGAAATGAGAGATCCAGAGCCAAGTGGAGTTGGGATGACAAAGCGTCTCAAGCTTGAAGACTTAGTTCATTTTCCCACATTCTCAGATCATGTACTGAGTCAGATTTCACAGGCGTTCCTAAAGAGTTTGAAGCAGAAATTTGAACTCATGAGGCTATCTGATGCAGGCCGATTGTTCGTAGCATCCAGGCGTTAGCCTGGTACAGTAAAATCAAAACACAACTACATAGTTACAGTGATTTTGTAAAACACTTTCTTAGTCAATTTAGTGACGAACTGTTAAAGAGAATGAAATTTTATATGTGAACCTTTGACATGTGACCTATCTTGTGATATTTGAAATTAACAACAATTTTAAAACTCGTTCTGATGTGTTAAAGATTCTATTCAGATTGTTTTTTTTTTTTTAAGAAATTCAGCAATCAATAGTTTGCATTGCGTTTGTTATTTTTAGGTATAAATAAATCACATTTTAATTGATATTTTTTGTGTCAAGACTTTTATTAAGAAGTGGGTAATTTACCATCACTGTGGTATTGCTGTAAAGATTCCCAACCTTTCCCACTTCAGCCCGCGAAAAGTTATTTCATGTATATGTGAGAAAGTAATTTCAGATGAAGGTAAAGTTTGATATCTTGATCCAATGCTTCAGTAAACTTTAGGGAATAGTCAAATCAGTTGTGTATATCTAAATTTTGTGATTAATGTTAACAAGTGCGCGGCTGTGTTGAGCTTTATTCCATCTTACGGGCCTAGTTGCGTTAGGTCACTAAAATAGGGTTTTGTGTTCTGCTTTCCTGCGGTATGTTTTCGCCTGCGCCTCTGCCCATTTTGGGGGCCCTTTTCCTTCGTGTTTCAATATTCTGTTTTTGTCAACTTTCTGCGTTTTGGCACTTCTTGCTGGTTTCTTCCATGAATGCTTTGTGGTACTAGACTAGTGTGTGTGTTCTGTCTTCGATGGTTCTAGGCTGAAGCAGGATGCTGATGGATAGGTACCCTCCCTGTCTTCAGGTCCGATAGCGGTGTTCTTTCGTTATGTGTCCTTTCCTGTGACGTAATGTAGGCTTGTCTCCCAGGTAGGTTCGGCCACGTTATGTGAAGTTTTGGTAAACCCCCTTTTGGCAAAAGGAAGCCGCTTGCTCCCTTGTTTGCTTTTGACTCTACCTGCCTTTGTGGAGGAGCTGTACATTAAAAGAAGATTGAACCATGCTGATCAAGATACAACAAAGTTATTACCCAGACTACTCAAGAAGTGGATGTGCCGCGGTGGCTTAGTTTTAGAGCAATCTTCTCTGGTGTGTGTGTGTGGTCGTCAGTTCGATCCCGGTTAGTGCCATATGGGTTTCGTGGTTGACACACATCGAGTGTATGTATTTTCTCTGTGTACGCCTGTATCCATTCATTCCACTTATTCATCAATCATCACCATTCGGCCTGAGCCAAAGTTGCCTAAAAGCCTTTAAAATAAGTTCAAATAAAAAATAGTTTAGTTCTCTTCGAATTTCGAAAAAATATCCATACTTACGCGTCTATTAAATTTATTTCGTGCATTCGAAGTAGATGAAGACGTTGAACAAGAAGGTTGATACATCCAGTTTCTGCATTACTTGAAAAGTCACCCGAATCTTCTTACACAGCAATTGACAATACTTCACTCTGCTTTAGGTTTTTTGTTGGTCGAGTTCAGTGATTGCAGTTTTATAAATCGAAGTATCCCGTGAGATGGCCTAGAAATTTCCGGTTCAGAGCCAGAATTTCCCGTAACTATATATAAAAGTTATCGGCTAATTTTAAAACAAAGTAATTTTTGTGATTGAATTTTCGCCTCAATATTCTTCATTTTTCAAAAGTTATAATAAATATATATGTTCACAATGAAAGTTCACTTTAAGAAAATGCACTATTATGTTCCGCAAAAAGCTCTGCAATTTGAATTTCACTAGATTTCACTATTTTTTTTTTAATTCCAGCACTTAATTTCGTTCTAATAAAGCATCTATTTTACTTTGGCCTGGTGTTTGACCTCTTTCGAAAGTTGTGTAATTCAATTTTACTGCATATTAACTCCATGTTGCAGGCCTCGTGTCGAAACCTGGTACGCTCTGCAACCACGTTTTAAACTCTTTATCTTCGAGTTACTCCTTGTTGAACCTTTTCCTTTTTTCCCCTTTTTAGCACCTAAAGTACTCATAATTAAAAGTAATCTATGAAGAATATACCACCTAACAAACTTGTAAAATTTAGTCTAACAACAGCTCGAAACGCACACAAACACACCGAATTCAGAGAGATATTTAAGACTGCACTTTACAAGGCTCACAAAGTGAGTCAAGATGAAGTGACTTGATATCTTGGTTCTTTAAAGGAACGCAGTTTGAATTCTAGTTATGATCAAAGTTGATGGTTTACAAAAGTCACCTCGTCCCTGCATCAATTGACCCAACCCACAGTCCTCCTCATCCCCTTTCTCTCTCTTTTGTTCTTTGTTAATATGTGTGGAGTATGTGCGTTGTGTGTGTGCCTCTTTTTATTTTAGTGGTGTTGCCTTATTTGTCACACACCACCGCAGTTCCTGAGTTTTATAAAAGCAAGATGTTCTTTAGAGCTATTAGAAGTACCTCTATAGAGCAACCTCCATAGAAGTCACCCTTGGTACCTCCTTGAATGCAGTACAGTACAAATATCAATTTTTAAAAATTAGTATGAATGCATAAAGGACCCCCAAAAAAGCATTGTCTGGTTTGTTCTCATCCAACATATGGTTGTAATTTTTGTGGTTTTCCTTGAAACACTCCTTCGCCTTGCAATAACCGAACTCCCCACTTCTTTTTCAGAAGATCAACCTTTCCCCACATCTCTGACTTTCATTGCTACAGGTGTAGGAAACAAACCAAGAAGGGTGAGGGTACACAATCAAATCATGTTTGCAGGTGTCTGTCCGTCCAGAAAATGTGAAAGGAGGAAAAGAAGAGAAGCAAAGAAAGTGTGTGTGAAGGATAGCCAAGTTCTTTGAAGAATAACCCTAATTTGAAGTACTAAACGCTAGTATGGATTTCAAAGGCAAACATATTGTAATGGGATCTCGATTAGTATGTTAGTGTGTCAACACAAATCACAACAAACAATCCATGTAAACACAAAGAATTATGAAATGCAACATAATCAGTTTGTAAAGCAGATGAGTCCGACTCCAAGCGGTGAGGCTTGGAAGTGCGGTAATCACGCCTACAAGAAAGGCCTATAAAAGGCCAACCTGATACATTTAGATTATCACTAACTTATTTCGACTAGTGGTCACCTCTTCCCCTCTGACTTGGTTTGGAGTCAGGGTAATAACTTCACCACCGACTTGGTTTGGAGTCGGCGCACCTATCCTCTCTAACTTTGTTTGGAGTTAGAATCCTCACTGCAACTCTATTCACTCCGCAAAGACCTAAGTCGTATAAGTCGCTCTATAAAAGAGGTGATCCACAATTAATCATTATAAGTCCATATTCCGAGCCCTTATTTTATTAGCTGTTATCTGTATAAAGTATTTGTATGTAACGTATTTAGTGGAACTTAGAATAAAAGGTGTCGGATAAAGTCAACAATGTTCATGCTCTTATTATATAACCACTATAACATCATCGATCCTACGTCGGAAGGATTCTACCTAAGATCTATCCTAACACAAGTACTATCACGTCATTACGAACAAAACAAAAGATCATTACGTAGTTGAAGCGTTAGGGTCTCATTACGTGGTAGAGCTCGCTCGGGCCTACAAAAGTGGTTACAAATATTTTCACATCAATACGTGGTGATTGTGTCGTAAAACATCTCAACACATCTCATTACGTGACAGAAGTACCTGGATCTCATTACGTATCTGAGATCTCTTTAAGTAGTTAAAATGCCTACGTAAAACATTACGTTATAGTAATAAAAGTGGTCTAGAGCATTCAAAGTGCACCGACAAAACATAAGTAACATAATTGAAAGTGTCTTCAATCAAGTGTTCAACAAACAGTGCAAAAGTGACAAAATAATACCAAAGTTATACCAAATTATACCATTCGATTTAAACACTACTTACTGTGGAAACAATTGGATCTTGAAACTCACCCAAAATTTCTCTATTGGATATACATCTCTACAAGAAGAACCCGTCCCTGGGAAAACATATTGGACATTATTATCAATATCACCTTCGAAACAGGAGACAAATATTACATCCCATAAGAAGGAACTGGAACCTGCTATTGGAGCCCACAACAGGACGTACTCAAGAACTACCAAGGTATCTTTCAATAAATTATTTTAGATATCAATTGTTCTTTTTAAACAAAAGTAGAGTATATAAATATTAATTTCATGAATTAATACCTATAACCCGTTCTGAAAAAACAAGACGAGACAGTTCAGATGAATGGCTACAAAACCTTCTTTTACTCTGCCACACTTAATAAAATATTCGGGAACAATAAATGAAGATCCAGACCGCTTCTTTATGCTATTCGAACATCTAGCTAATTTACAAGTCTGGACAAATGAAAACAAGTTGAGATTCTTCCCATGTATCTCCAAGACGTCGCGTTAGACCTAATTTTTCAATTGTAATCACTAAATCAGTTGGCTGAAATGACATATGGCAAACCAAAGGAGAAACTTGTTAGCCTAAGTCGCCCTTGACTTCCTCAATATAAAGCTGAAATGGATATTAATCTGGTACAGCAAATCCAGAAGAATCCATAGACACATATTTTCTCCGAAAATTAAGAGTCATTTGGCAGAACCTTCCAAAATGTACGGAAGAGACCAAAGTCCACTGTTTATCGTTAGGACTACAAAGACATTTCCTTAAGAAAATTGTCATAGAGACGTCAAATACAGTACAGGAACTTCAAACAAAATTGCAAGCCCTAGAAAAATCTCAGGACTTGATGAGGAGAGGAGATTATGTAGAAAATGTACAGGCTTTTTAAAATATGGAAGAGTTACATACCTAAGAACGATCTTGAAAGACGTTTCCAAATGATAGATGGAATAAACTAGGGACTTTCAAAACAAATTGGTAACTTGAAGGTTGAGTTGGAGGCAAAACTGGAAGAGTTAATAAACATTCCGCAATAGTACGTAAGAAACACACACACACACATAAATACATATATATATATATATATATATATATATATATATATATATATATATATATATATATATATGTGTGTGTGTGTGTGTGTGTGTGTGTGTGTGTGGCCGGGAAACCGGGACAGGACCGGCAAACCGGGACTGTCGCCCCAAAAGGCTTCTGCCACTATCTTGGCAGATCGGGACTTGAAACTGGATTGCCCTGTTGTTGCCCAAGTATGCTATCCATTACATCGCCATAGCACGCTAAATTCGCAGTGTGTGTATAGAATGTTCCTCTCGGCTCGTCACTCTGCCAGCTCCTCATTCCTGGGTACGAGTCCCAGGCACTCCAGTTCAAACGTAGACTTGTAGTTGAAAAATCTTCTACAGCTTGGAGCACCGGGTTCGAATTCCGGTCACGGCAGCTGTATTTTTTCTGTGTTAATTAGAATATGTTATTAATTTTAAAAATTATGTTAAATACATAGGGTTAAAACTAGGGGTGGCGACATTTTTCGCATAAACGGAAAATTAATTTTACGGAACCCGGACATTTCAGAACAGAAAACGAAAAACAAAAATTCCGGAAACAGAAACCACAAAAATATCCGGAAAACGGAAAGTTTTTTTTTTTCAGAAAATAATTTCCCATGATTTTTAAATACACTGCGTACCATTAAAAATGCAACCCCAAGAAAGAGACATCGGATTAATGCAAAATTTGCACCGTATGTAGAGCATGGAAAGATAAACATCTGATTAGCACAACGGCTCCGTGATGCATCAGAGGCACCGGGTATGCGATCTAAGAACAGCAATCGGAGACAGGCTTGAGTGCCACAAAGCAGTTATAGAAAACTGTTGTATGGCGGGAGTGTGTGTACGAGGAGGGGGACCGAAAGGAAACTGAAATTTTGTAATAAAAATTTGTGTATTTATTTTTGCGTGTTATAACTTGAATCGCTTTCTAAATACTGTTTATTTGATGCAAAGCACCGATTAAATGTGTTTTCCATTTTGGAAGCAGTCGTGAAACTCTTGCCAAGTGATACATTTTAATCGCTCCGTCATTTTGTCTTCACCTCTTCCACATCTACAAAATATTTTCTTTGATCATTTATTTCAATCGGGGAATACAACGAAGTCACTTTTAGCAAGATCGAGTAAATATAGCGGGTGGAAAGTTGGATCATGTTGTTTACGGTTAAAAATTGTTTCACAATCAGGGTTTTGTGTGCTGGTGAGGCACGAATTTTGAAGCAACTCTTTCCACTTCCAATTCCTTGCTCAAAGTTAATTGGCAGGAACTCCAGGGCGCACCTAACAAATCAACAAGTTTGTCACTAGTTCTGCAACGGGCTTCCACAATCATTCCCCGAATTCTGGCGATGTTTTCGTTCGTTCGGGAGGCCGAGAGTCGCCGTGAGCGAGGTTTGTCTTCAAGTGAACTCGAAGCGAGAAAACCACTTATAAAGTTTTGTTTTCCCCAGAGCAGCTTCCTTGTATACCGTTTCAAGCATTATAGCTATTTTCCCAAACAGAAAACACAATTTCATAGCCTCACACATTGTTTCTACTTTTCTGAACATTACAAAAATCACAGAAAAAGCGAGAGGCGCTCAATAAAAAATCTACGTGGCACTACGACTTCACTCGACAATGGTGGTCGGTAGACGTTCGCAGAAGGGCTCTAGCAAGAGGCATATAGCGGAGGAAGCATGTACTACAACGTATCCGCCCACCAGAGAACAATTCCGGTTTTTTTGGGTCCCTCCTCGTATATGCGCGAAAGATGCCTCGTCGTCGAATGTGGGGGCCCTGCTAGAAAAGTTTCCAACTTCGATCGCGGAAGAGTTGATTTATTTTGCGAGTGCTGTTTACTCTTCCGCGACATTGGTGCCTGTATTGGACGGACTGCGTTTAGAGTGTAGCGCATATGGACTTGATGCCTCCATGAACGCACTACGCAACGACATGCCAGATCCCAACGACCGCGCTATACCACTGACCACGAGGACATGTCTTGTGCGAATGGGTCTGGGGGATCGAACAGCTACAGCCACGTCTTCTGGCAGAGCGGGGCATATTTGCACAGTGCCATTCCTACGGCTTCCGCTGACTGCACAGCATAGGTATGAGCGAGTACAGTGTCGCGAACGTCGTTCATGGAGCGACAAATGGCAGGACATCCTCTTTACGAATCCCGCTTCCATCTGAAGCATTATGATGGCAGCATCCGTACCTGATGGTACCGTAGCACTAGGCTAGGCGACGCCTGCGTTTTGCATCGCCACTGCAGTCTGACACCGGGTGTTATGGTGTGTAGTGCCATTGGATTCCATGCCCGGTCGTGTCTCCTACGCATTGATGGACCAGTGAATGGTATATCGACAATGTGTTGAACCCTGTTTTGGTCCCTTTAGTGCGGGCCCTGTTTGGGACCATATTTCAGCAGGATAACGCACACCTGTATGTGGCACGTGATGTCCTAGACTTTCTGGCCTTCTTGGCCAGCGCGTTCACTTGACCACTAGCCTATTGGACACGTCTTGTCTATGATTGCACAACGCCTCTCACGCCAGCGACCTTCCCCAGCTACAGTTGATCAGCTGTGGCAGTGTGTTGAAGGCGCATGGCTTGACATATCCTAGGAGTAGATCCAAGGGTTCATCCTGTCTATGTCTCGCCGTGTTGCAGCCGTTCTAAACGCCCATGGTGGACCCATAGGCTACTGACCTTCGGCAGTTCTGTTCCGCTGTTGTCACGGTGATACGTATCGCAGAGAGTGATAAGTTTATTCATTTACTACATATATCTAACGGTATTTATGTGCAAAATTTCGGGCTGCTATCTTCTCTTCCTCCTGGTGATGCATTTGTTAATGGCGATAAGTGTATTTAGGGTTTCATCTAGAAAGAAGTGTAAAATTACAATTCCTGAGGTGAGAAATTAGTGTATCTGACATCGTCCTTCATAGTTTCTTGACTTCTTTCAACATTTTTATTTTTTAATATTGATATCTCTTATATAACAATAATTCATAACGGTTATTCTTTTATTTATATCCCAATCGATTGATTAATAAAGGCAATTCTTGCGGTCTTGCTGCCCATGCCAAAATTTGTTCGCATTTACGGAAAACGTAACACCTGCGTACTGGTTTATTATACAATAGTACATTCAAACAAAAACCATTTGTTCCTTTAAAGTCTGCTTGTTAATTTTTGGTCCTCTGCATGAAAAGTCTAAGTAATTGAACTGACCAAAATGGTATTTAAATGCAAATTGTCGGAATAGAAAAATCAAAGTTTACATGGTGTTATTTGGCCAAGGAAAAAGATGGAATGTCAATGTTGATTGCTGGTAAAGTATTACATATCAAAATATATTAAAGGTATAAAGAATATGAAGATATTCTCTTAATTTTTTTACAAATTTTTTGAAATCGAAAAATTACCATTTTATGAATAATGGAAGCTCAATATCTCGTACGACAAAATGATTTTTTGTTTTGTACACATAATAAAATATACGCCAGAAATTTCAACTTTGCTATTTAAGTTTAAAAGAAGTTACAGATTTGCGAAGTGGAGATGAATAATATTTGTGCGCGCTTTGGTATGAATATTGTAGCCCCAATATCTCTCGAGGGAAACCATATTGAAATATAATTTGCTCGCATAATATGCACTTGTATAAGGAGAAAGTAGGTAGAAATTTCCGCTTTGAAATGTGAATTTTAATGAAGTTAGATTTGCAAATTGGTGATGAATAATGCTTGTAAGTCATTTAGTACACAGAAAGAACAGTTTGGTAATGAAAACCAATTGTTTGGTTGATATACAACGGACCAAATACTTTTGATAATCACCACCGAAAAAAATAGTTACGGATACGTAAAATTTGTCATGTAAACACTGCGAAAAAGTATTCAGTGCCTTGCCGAGATTTCAACCCGTGCCGCACGATTCGTATGCAGACATTGTATGATTGTAAATTATTTTTAAAGTCTGTCATATATCAGTCTGTTGTTAATTTTATTATTATTATTAACCCAGACTATTACGATATATCAGTTTGTTTATTTCCTTGTTGTTTGCTGAACAAGCAGTACAACTAGAACCATTCTTTAGAGTCAGTATTTTGTAGGGGGAAACATTTTATGTAATGCTAACCATTACACTTTCCAAACAAATCATTTGGGCAATGTCACCTCTACTGATTTTGTTCTAACAACCTATACGAGGTCGTGGATAACAAAAACGAACTATATTCATCGTAAATATCTGTGGTAGCAACAACAACAACATACTGATATATGACACTTTAAAAATGATTTACAAGCATACAATATGTTAATAAAGTTCAGAAGTGGGCAGAAAATAATACAATAATGTTAGAATTAAATATACTATCCAAGCTGTATATGAGTCGGCGTGGCTCAGGTGGTAGTGTCACGAATCGGGCAGCCCAGTTTCAAATCTCGTATTTGATCCGCTGCATTTGGTCCGCTGTATATCAACCTAACAGTTGGTTTTCATTACGAAATGGTTCCTACTGTGTACGTGTCAATGAAAGAGAAAGTGAAAATATCTTCCTTTCTTCCCACAAAAGACTGACGAGTTGCCAAGTTCGAGCAGGTGAGGAAATCTGGCTAGAAGTGTGGGATGGGAGAAAGAACCGTAGGTCTCATAGCCACGGGGCGCTCGAGCTGGTTTTACACCGTTTTTATATATATCAGATATATACAAACATGTTGATGAATGCTTGATCATCAATAATTGATTCATTTGTTAGTTTCAGTCGCGGTAGTGGATTAACGATCTTACTGTTTTCGGTAACACCTAGACTTTGAAATAAGTATATATATATATATATTAAGTAAAATCTATACTATCTTAAATGTCTGTACTGTTGTTAAAGACGAAGGAGGAAAACGATTCATACTCCACTACTTTTAATCATGTTTTAAATATATTTTAAATGTTTTAAACGCAAAAGTTGTTCATGTCAGAAGCCAACGTATGTAGTCAATAATGTTTGACTAATTTCATTGCCAATCAATAATATTCCAATTACCCAACGCTCTTCTGAATTCTTTTCCTCAAAGAAAGCCTGTGCGGTTTCAAATTGATAAACAAGAACAAGAACAAAAAGAAAGCTTATACTACATTGTGTTAAATAATATTATGAATTGCTGAACGTGTGAATATTTACTATAGGACCGCGGCAGCTCAATTAGTAGAGCGTTCACCTCTGGAACTAGGGGTCATCGGTTTGATACCATGTGCCTTTTGTGGTGGACAGAAACTGTGTGCGTGGGGTTTCTCAGGGTTCTCCCGTTTCCATCCACTTTCTTAATTCCATCAATTCATCCCGTCATCATCTATCCGGCCTGAGTCATGGTTGCCTAAAGGCCTTAGAAACTAAATTTAAAAAATCAAGTATTTATTATGTATTAAAATTTTCAAAAATTGTCCTAAGCCTTATAAAACCCATAATATATTTGAAAATAATTTTATCTTTAGCCCACTATCCAATACCGTCTCCACTTATTTGATGCTCGTATCTTTTATTTATTTTTTCAAAGTTACACGAAAACACTTACGTGGGTCGACGGTTACAAGACATGGTAGAAAAGGAGGGATGTCGCAGGACAAAAAAAGTTGAGAAAGGCTCTTATAAATGAAACTAGAATCTGAGAGTTCAATCCATGCATTCTCTGCGACTTAAATATAATACCTTTTCCAAAACTCGTAATCTGTCAATTAGTAGACTATTTTCTGCTATATAAAGCTATGGTCATTAGTGCGTTTTCTTGGAAATTGAAAACCTGGTGACGTTCATAGAAGTTGTTTAGGAAGAATCATTTCTTTGCACAAAAGATGTAGTATTTAAAATATATATATATCAGTTTGTTGATATTGTTCTTTAGAAGATAAAAGATAATACAACGATGTCTGTATAGGTCTTATCAAGGACAACAAATATAATGAAGTATTCTTTAGAAGAACAGCATCAGTTGTTTCAGATACTACAAAAGGAATTTTCTTTATTATTTTTCGAATCTATGTCCACATCTCTTTGTGTAAGTAGTAACACTGGTAATTTCCAACTTCTGCCAGTAGATATGATTATGAACAATGAACTATGTTACCTATCATGTCTCCTCTAAAGGGGAGAAAAAAGTGTTTTGGTCAAAATAAAAAAAAATGCTAGCGACTAATCGTTTTGTCAATATAACATTATCCAAACGTTTGGTCACAAGTACTGACAATCTTTGATTGCTTTTAGTCAATCTACCAAAGGTTTCGTCAGAAGGTACGAAATAACCATACCAATATTACTGACCAAAATTTGCCGGTTTGGTCAGTAGTACCACATTATCTGGCTAAACAGAAAAATGTTTCGTAAACATAGTTAAAACATTAGTCGTGTGGCCTGAGGCGTTGGGCCAGCGTCTCCAAGGTCGCGGATTCAAATCTACCTGGGCATGAATATTTGTGGATTTTAACAAACATTGCACTCAAATATTCGTGAGGGGCCACATACGACAGGAATGTTGGAATTAAACAAAGTTTTGGTAGAGTTTAGAAATATCGTGCATTGGATCGTTGTAGTCCTATGTGGTGATTCAATTAACCAAATAACATTTTAAACCAACTTACATACGCGTATGTTCTTATAAGCGGAGAAACATACTAAGAAATGAGTCTCAGTACAATAACACACCATTCTTAATTATGGCCTGAGTTCTTCATAAATTACCAATAAAACTGGTTTCTGACCATGTATAAAATACGTAAATTGTACTTGGTTACTCTTTGCAGATTTTAACTACTACGGAAAGCAATAGTTAAGGATAATGTAAAGCAACGATCTCCAACAAAAGATGGCAGCACTATCTTCGTATATGTCTAATGTATTCTTATCGCTGCACGAAATTTCCTTGCTGTTCCTATAAATTCAAGCCTAGAGAGTTTATATTTCCAGGGAAGAAAGTTCATAACCAATTCAAGTGCATGATCGATGCCGATTTTTATTTTCGTTTTCCTTCGTTGTTGAAATCTCTTCATTGTTGTTGTGAATATAAAAACCTTAACAATGAATCTCTTTCAACAATGAACAAAAAAGAAAATCAAAAGTCAGTATCGATCATGAACTGAATTGTTTATGAACTTTTGTTCATGAAAGTTTGAACTCTCTAGGCTTGAATTTGTAGGAGCAGCAAAGAAATTTCATATAACAATGAAAATACATTATGCATATACGGAGGTAGTGCTACCATCTTTTGTTGGAGATCGTTGCTGTATATTAACCTTAAGCAGACGCGCAGTGCCTCTACATGCTACTTATAAGATCGTGAGTTTATTTTGCAAGTGAGCAATATTACAAAGTTACTTTCGAATGCCAACGTTATGACATCATAATTCTAGTACAAGGGTACTTTGCTTCTGGGGCCCGATTGAGTGTAAAACAATTAAACAACGAACAAAGAAAGAAAACTTACCATGAATCTTATCGATCCATTTCTTTCCTTCGCTTTTATTGGTTGATGTTCATTCCCTACAGCCCTTCCCTTCGTGTGTTATATTTAAACCGGTGAAGGGCACAAAACACACCTTACATTTTGACACTGTCCCAAGCCGCTTTTAGAGAACCTACCGCCTTGTGCAGCCTAGTGTACTCAAGAACGTTAGTCATCATCAAGGTTAGTATACTCTCTGTGGGTCATCTCTCATCAAACAGTATTCGAACCGGAGGTAAGTGCCAAATGTCAATGTCAACTCAGGAGAAAGCGTGACAACAGAGTAAACGTAAATGAATCACAGGAGAAATTTCTTAAAACATTTACTAAACAAATACAAGGTAACCAAAAAACGTATTGCCGTTTTTGATGTCCTATTAATCTTGCTCTCACAGAGAGGACACGAAATGACGCACGTGCCTGCCAAGCAATGGGGAGTTAGTCTGACCTTGGACCCTCAGTAATACAGGAACGTTGCTCACACACAGCAGTCATAGCTCGTCCAGTGTAAAAGAGAAGTAGAGGTATCGTAGCAGCTTGTTCGTGTGTGTTTGTTGTATGAACTTTAAAGTGGGTCTGTCAGCTGCCGCATCAAGTCGCCGCACATGCCGTGGTGAGAATGCCGTGAACGAACGCACCGCCAGGCATTGGTTACATAAATTCCGTTCGGGAGATGTGAGTCTTGCTGATGAACGTCACGGTGGACGACTACATGTGTTGGATGACGAGGCTCTGAAAGCAGCCATCGAGGAGGACAGTGGTCTAACGTGTGATGAACTTGCAGAAAGGTTCCATGTTTCCGACGAAGCAGTTAGACTGAACCTGCATGGGATAGGGAAGTCATATGAGTTAAGCAGGTGGGTACCCCACACATTGTCGGCAACCAAGAGGAAAAACAAGTGACAGCCTTTTTATTCTTGCTCTCTCGGCACCTGAACACACCATATTTGATTGCTTGCTCACTGGTGGCGAAAAGTGGGTCCTGTATGACACTCAGCGTACCAGACATTGGTTGTCGCCCCGTGACCCTGTTCCAAACACCTCAAGATCACCTCTACACCCACGAAAGGTTATGCTTTCTGCATTGCGGACTTGTCGCCAAGTGGTGCATTACGAGCTCCTTCCACCTGGTCAGACCATAACTGCTCACTTCTACTCACAGCAGTTGCATAGGATGCACCGTGCATTGCGGCAGAAGGAGCCGGCATTGGTAAATCGTAAGGGTGTGCTATTCCTCAACGACAATGCCAAGTCACATGTGGCAAAGAGGACCCACGAGACCCTTCAGCTACTTCGCTGGGAGACATTGTGCCATGCACCATATTCCCTGGACCTAGCGGAAACAAATTACCATCTGTTTCATTCCCTCGACAACCATCTCCGTGGGAGATCCTTCGCCAATGAGGGAGACACGCGGAACGCACTCACGGACTTCTTCGCCTCGAATACCGCCGACTTTTATCATCAGGGTATTGTACTGCTGCAGGAACGTTGGCAAAAGGTGTTGGATGCTGATGTAGACTACTTCGAAACCTAAAGGTACATACCATCCACTGCATTGCTCTTTGTTTATCACTGCTGTAGACCGGCAAAAACTTTTTGGTTACCCCCTTGTAATATATAAAATTATGTTGAACAGACGCAAAGCATTAATAAGTATTGCTATATCATGAACTCCTTTGCGAAGAAATTTGTTAATTTGTTTATATATTATTGCTTGTCTTGTTTTTCTTGTTCTTTTGTTGTAATCTTAGCTCATTTTATGTTGAAAATCAATAATTAAAGTTTATATGCAAAAGAAAGGGAAAGTAGATTTTATTTAGAGACGAAACTCAAATTGAGGAATATAGGAAGTCAGGAATGTAAGCAATGATTTTATTTAAAAAATAATGAATTTCTCAATCAAAATTAAAAGTAAATTATGAATTGTGAATAGTTTTGCATGTTGTAGTGATCTGGTATGAGACGTAAATTACATTATTTTAAAAACAAAATATTCTTTAAACGTCAGAGCTTAAATGTAAGTGATATTTATGAGTGATATACACGAAAAAGGTAAATATATGGTGTTTTCTAGTACTCATCGTAAATTGGAGTCCAGTGCTCGATTAAGCTATTTAGTTGTATCGGTACAACCTTAAAACTAAGGAAATACTGCACTTCTGGAGGGAAAGCTGAAACTTTCACCACGTAAAGAGTGTATCTTAAGAAGTATTTTTCGAAGTATTGCCAAAAAATGTTCCACATGGAACAAAATGGCGGACGGAGAATTTTTAAACGGCCATATCCTGGTTACCATAAGTAATAGAGATTTCGTCCTTTTTTAAATAATTTACACATCATGGTCTACAACTTTCTTTATATACACGTTTCACGTAAAAGAATACTTTTGGAGAAAATAGCATAAATATAGAGAAAAAAGGGTTTTGGAGACTCGGTTTTCACGGAATATCTTGAAAACGACCAGGAATGGATACAAAGTTATCCTTATCTAACTGAAAATATATTTAATACGATTTAATTTGGTATCAAAATATTTGAGATTGCTTGTAAAATAACGAAGATATTTTTAATTCCTTGTCTTCGATATGTATGACCTACTCGAGCTATCTCGGTAAAACGCGTTTTTGATTGTCGTCATCTTTTCAATTTACTATTACTTCTCAAGAAATTGCTGATCCCTTAGGAACCTAGTCATCCAGCAAATATTCATTCTCTTCTTCAACCCTGAAATACAATGGACAGTATGCATTTTGAGAAAAGAAGCGCCAATATAATAATTACGAAACAGCTTATATAGAAAGTTTCATGTGGAATACACTTACAATAAGCAAGCATTTGTTTCCAGATTAAAGGCCCATTGATAAAATATTAAGCAGAGTCATAATGTAAGTTTGTGGTGCCTGGAGCGAGGAGTTGTATTTTGCGGTCCCATTCTTGCTCCGTCCCAAGCGCCCCTTTCATTCTTTTTAAATAAATAAGTGTTAAGCACTTTATAGCAAATTGAAGAGTCGTGTTATACGAAAGAAGAGCGAAAAGGGGAATTTATGTTGGAGCAATTCGCGTAGTTATTAGTCATGCAAAATCGTCTTGCAAGATTTTGACGCCTTTTTTGTTGGTTCAGGAGGCTGAAGTCCCGCTCATTCCTGCCTGAATAAGACCCTGATACTAGAGGGCTCCCACTTACTAGGTCGTTCAGATCGTTATTATCAATTAAAATTAAAATAGAAAAGGGTAAATACTTCGAATTAAATTTACGTTTTCCTGTTAGTGTAGTTGGTTACAATTGTGAGCACAGTAGCATCACACAATTCACTTTGGAACATCGGCAACTGCAGTTTTTCTGGCATCCAGTTGGACAGGAACATTTCATTAGCTCTCTACAGGCCTCTCATATCTGAGGTCTTTGACTGAAAATTGCCATTGTCCATTAGCCAGCTCCAAAATTCTTGACTTCATATTGAAGCTTTAGGAAGCACTAATCCCATATTTACGCTGCTTGATACGCTGCCCACAGTACATGCTGTTCTAAAGCTGTAACTGTAGGAGATTCCAAGGTTCGACTTTCTCCGATGAACAGATTTTTTAAAATTAATTTATACTCGACGCAATGCTTTTTTTTTTTTTTTAGCAAATGAACAACAAACTGTTCAAGATCACGCAGTACCCTTTTTGGCAAAACTTTAACTGATTTCGCGATCTGGGCAAAAGCAGCTGTTATATTGTCCATACTTTTCCAAGTTTTCCATCTAGAAATATTTCTTTTCCCACAGAAGGAAGAGGTTGTATAGCAACCAGAAAACGCATGAAAGTCTCTTAATGCTTCTGCATGTTCAGGCCCAAGCATTTCAGCAGTGATGTGGACTGGAATATAGCGCATATTTCTTCCACTTCCAAATAATATATAGATTTCTTCAGCATTTATTGTCTTCTAGGAATTGAAGAAATAAATGGCAAACATTACCATGTCGGTGACCAATATTCTTATTACTAAAAATTTCGCTCCGCGAATTTCAGCATCTTTCATGTGCAGGATGATGCGGCAGTCACCTTCAAATATGGAACAATTAAAACCGACAATAGAAGTATATTGGCTTGTTGATGAAAACAATATATTATTGAGATTTGCCACCACCAATTTCCCTTAAAAGATGTACTGAACGCAATGCTTTCCAAGAAGCATAAAACGATCCTGCTTGTTTCCTGAATTTCATAAAGATTCGATTCAACTTTTTAGATCAAGATGAACTGAGTAAGACTTTTCTTATTGACGCGCTTCCTCAAGAGTTTCTTGTCTGACTTTTGATGCTTTCCAAATTGTAGTGTTGCATAGCCGACTTTTATTAATTTTGAGAGTTTTCATTAATTTCAATTTTAGATATTAAGTGCTTGTATCACTCAGAAGGACTAAAAAACTCAGAAGGATTAGGAAGTAGATATATATGATTTGAATCTATGAAAGAGCTTTAGAAATATGCAAAAACTACATGATATGGTTGGAAACAAAATTAAATATTTTATGGTCACTCGTTAAGATTTCAATAAAAGTTTGGGCCAGACTTTAGCTACTACACCCCTCATGTAATGATATTTTTTAAGTTAGTGTAATCTTAAGAGAAGGTAGCTAATTAAGAAAATGTCAATTTGGAACGAGGATGAGATGATGAATTTAGAAAAAAGGAATCATTGAACATATTTGAGGAAACAGAATTACATTTGTCTAGCCGTATGCTTTACAAATCAGGTGAACTAACTAATAATATGACAAGAAATATAATTAAAAGGATCAATATTAATTAGTCAGTTATTTCATTTAAATAAAAGTGTAAACGGATCATGCCTTCATTGATTTTTTTATTTAAGGCCTTTAGGGATCTAAGGCTCAGGCCGGGATACGAGAGGGGAAAGGATTAGGGAAGGTGTCGGCCAGGGTCTATGTTGAAGGTTCCATCCCAGCATTTGCCTTTTGTGACAGGAAAATCGCTGGAAAAACTAGAACCCACGACCTCTCGAATGCTACGCCAACACTCTACCACTGAGTTACTTTTTTTAACTTGGTTTGCCCTAAGCGAGCGACTTATTAACTCTTGAAACTCTTTTTGAGCCTTTCATACTGACTTACCTAACTACAGAGAACACAGTTAAAATCACATTCTACCCGCAATCCTTGAGTCTCCAGACTATCGCACTAGCCAGCACGACCACCAGGATCGGCTACGGCGGCTCGGTAACATGCTTCCATAACATTACAATAAGTGAGCATTCAGTTATTTCAGAATTAGATACAGGAACAGCAGCCAATGTGCTATCGGTAATGTCATTTAATAATATTAAGAAAGATGAAGTAATAGTACCAATAAATACAACACTGCAGGCTGCGAATGGAAAATACATACAAAAGACATAGTACATTTCAAATAAACATTGGTTTGAAAAGTATTAATACAGATAGACCCTGTATGTGGCTGAAAGTCCATTGCGCTATACGTTATTAGGACGTGATGTTATAAGAACTTTATGGCCTACCTAGAAAACTTACTTTAGTTTTAAAATCATGATAAAGACTTGAAATATTAACGTAAATCTCAACAGTCCATGGAAGGTGGGACAGAAGAGAAACTTACACAGCAGATAGTAAATAGATTTTCGGACGTATTTCAAGATAGTATTGTGCAACCCGTTAAAGGATATAAAGTAAGTATACGAATAGATAAAAAAGCAACAATATTTAAAATTATAATATTTCTTACAGTCTGACTGAGCAAGTAAAATATAGTTTAGATAAATTTCAGAAGCAGCAATAATAGCTCCGGTTCCATATTCGGTATGGGTAACGCCAATTGTTGTAGTACGTACAAAGAGACGGTCAGATTTTGATATTTTTCTATTATATTCAGCCACTTTTCGTGAAGTGGTGGTGAAAGAATTTGATTTGAAATTGGCAGTGGAGAGACAACGCAGATTCAAATCGCCTCAAGCGGCGACCCTGACTGACATTTATAAGATTTTCCTCAGTTCCATCAGATGAATGTCAGGATCGTACCTGGATTTCCTATCCTTCCCATTTCTTTGCTCCAAATATGTTTCTCTGAAAGTGTTCTCTGAAACACTGAGTTCAATGGATACCAAACTGGACTTGAACCCATGAATACGAAAGCAGAAAACATGCGTGGATATTCGTTTGTATTTTTAAACTAGAAATCTCATACTACATATTTAGCCTTTTCTCAAATCTCATTTCTGTCACTAAGAAAACTTTATTTAGTTAGGCCTATATATATATAGGCCTAACTAAATAAAGTTTTCTTAGTGACAGAAATGAGATTTGAGTAAAGGCTAAATATGTAATATGAGATTTCTAGTTTAAAAATACAAACGAATATCCACGCATGTTTTCTGCTTTCGTATTCATGGGTTCAAGTCCAGTTTGGTATCCATTGAACTCAGTGTTTCAGAGAACACTTTACAAGAAATTGTAGTTCACAATTTGTCAGACCGATTGCTATATTAATAAAAATCCAACCAACAAACGAACCTCCATTATCGAAAAAGTTGGTGGAATGATTAAATACTGCCCTAAAGAATTAAATACTGCAAAAAAATCACCGTGATCGTAGCTCAGTTGGTACAGTGCTCGCTTCGCGTTCGGACGACCTGGGATTCTGACAGAGGTTTTTCGTAAATCCCATTATGAGAATCCCAGGACTTCAAACTGTCCTGGACCATTTCATTCCCACATTTTTCTCCGCTACCTTATTGAAAGATGCCTGAAGATATACAATTCAAATCGGTAAACATATTCCCTGAATGAAAGCATGCCTTCCTGCATAAAAATATAATACGCTATTTTTGTATAACATAAAATAGTGAATTTTCACTTCAATTAAAATTTGGTATTATTATCATAGATATTCTTGATTCTGTCATTCTTGATATTTATTATTTTAGCTAGCCAGCAATGAACGGGCAAATGTGTGATAACAAATCTATTTTATGTGACAGTAAATAACTACTGCGTTAGCTAAACCCTCAACCAATTCTGCATATATAGCTATTAAATGATAGACTTTAAAATCTTTTTCTCTATAACTAGGAATAAAACTTGAATAAAAAACACGCACAGCGATGTAGCAGCAATATTTCGCAGAACTCCAATAAAAACATTTAATCACGTCATGTTCTTTAATATATTTCTGTACTTCCTTTCATAATTGGAGTGTAATCTAAATTGCCTCGTCCCTTATAGGCTTCAGCCGCAAGTGCTATGAAACCTTACAGACAACAACAAGTCCAGTCAGTAAAGGCGAAAGATAGGTTTTCGACGAAACTAAATAGTAAAATGTTGAAAATTTTCCAGTTGTTACAGAATCATAAGGGGAGTGTTTTCTCAAAAGTCCCCGACCCTCCCACTTGCTTCCCCCGAATCCCCCTGGAACTACAAATTTACAGACTTTCAAAAATTGTATTATATTTCCGTTACCAACAGACATAACGACATGATTCTTTTTTGTTATAATTCCTAGATAATAGGCTACAAAAATGTCTATCATGCGTTGTGCGTTATCTCTAGTAATTTTGCCGTTATTTTGATCAAAGCGCAAAATAACGAAATTTTGTTTTAATATTTACACGTTTACAGTGTAGCATGTTTCAAACTTACAATATCGAACACGTGTTCGAAATAAAGGTTGTTACTTGTTTCATAAGCTTTAAAATGATGTATATATCAATATGGTTGAACAATTACTGTGTAAGCTAATGAGGTAGAAATGAGGCGCAACAGCGCGCCAACAATGCTTTACCTTCTATGTGTGTCCTATCTCCATTAGGTAGTTGTGAGCTCTCGACGATAATGACAACTTGTCTTTACTGTGTAGTGCCAAGTAAAATAGATTATTATATTTGGAGGCCTTTTCATGTGATATATCACGTACCCAGATAGCATGCTGGCTTGCAACAAGGCTGTTAGCCACTTTGAACTTGTTAAGCTTGATATTGTATTGAACTTAACAAACAAACATGAAACAAACTTGTTGGAAAAACTTAAGTGGCTTGGTTGTTATAACCAATCTAATTCAAGGTTATTGGAACCAGCAACTATCCAAGGAATCTTGTCAACTTTAAATTTATTTGATCATTTCGTTGAGCTTTTACTGTTATCTTACGTGCCGGGTCTATTTCGACGTAGGGATGGCAATCCGCTCGGCTCGAGCGGTGAGTCTAACGCTCGAGTCGAGTCGTCGCTCGAGCTCGACTCACTGTAACCGAGTCGCAGAGTGAGTCTCTCTGAGTAGCGACTCGGCTCGACTCGAGCACATAGTGAGTTCCGACTCGACTTGACTCAAGCACATAGTGAGCGCCGACTCGACTCGACTCGAGTAGGTACTGAGCACCGACTCGACTCGACTCGAGTCTGACCGAGTCGTGACTCGAGTCGAGCGAGTTGTTGACATCGAAATAGCTCGAAAAAAAACTTTTAAAGACATTCTTTTCTTAATCAATGCGTACTAAAAAGTAAAATAATAATAATTTTGTTTATGCATGACTAAAAAGAAAAGAATGGGGGCGCGTTATTTCAAGAATTTATGAAGTGATTGTATATGAGAGAGTGCCCATGCTTTTCTTTTTAGGCATGCATAAACATTATTTTCCTTTTTAGTACGAATTGATTAAGAAAAGAATGTCTTTAAGAAGTTCTTTTTTATGTTAATTTAGTTTCACTATTTGCTGTTTCTTTCCTACTAACTTTGGAAGCAATGATACTAGAAAATATGACAGTTGATGTGAAGTTAGTTTATTGATCTCCTTGGCAAAGTAATTTGTTGTTCTAAGTGTTCTCGAATAACTGAACAAGTAGAAACCGAGATAGCTGTGTATAAATTATGAGGTAAGATAACTTTGCATTACTATGACGTCGTCTACTGACTACATTTCTGACGGTTATGTCAATCCGCTCGGCTCGAGCGGCGAGCCTAACGCTCGAGTCGAGTCGTCGCTCGAGCTCGAATCACTGTAACCGAGTCGCAAGGTGAGTCTCTCTGAGCAGCGACTCGAGCACATAGTGAGCGCGGACTCGGCTCGACTCGAGCACATAGTGAGCACCGACTCGGCTCGACTCGAGCACATAGTTAACGCCGACTCGACTCTACTCGAGCAGTTCTGAGTACCGACTCGACTCGACTCGAGTGGGTACTGAGCACCGACTCGAGTCTGACCGAGTCGCGACTCGAGTCGAGCGAGTCGTTGACATCCCTATTTCGACGTAGTCTAATCTTCGCCAACACCCACCCTTTTACTACAGGCGTCTCGTACGATCTGATGGACTATTATAAATAGGTAAACTCGGACGTGTGTTTCCGTGGTGTAGTGACTACACTATCGGGTTGGTATGCCAGTGGTCCTTAGTTCGATTCCTATCCAGGAAAACGTTTTTATTTTTGTCAGAAGTAGAATTTATTTTCCTTTCTTGTCCTGGTAAAGCTACTTCAACCTTGATTCTTGTAAACTAGAATGCTTTGTTCAACGTTGTTTAACTCTTTCGGCTTAAGTTGCTAAGCTTGCATGAAGTTTTTCCAATTGTAAAGTAAGCTTAATTAACTTTTGAGTCAGGGCAAAATTGCTTTGTGTGTAGTGAAAAAAGAAGAAAGGGAAAGAAGGTACTGTGCGTTTAAGCTATTTCTTTGCTCTGGAAGAGTAAATAAAACAACAGATAATTTATTACGGTAAGGTTAGTCATATTTCTATTAGTTGGAAATTAAATTTAGTTGGTAATTTTAGATTTTAGTATAACTTACCTTTGAAGATGTATTATTTACAATTGAATGTTGTAGGTTATACTTATTTTCTTCTAACATAACCTAGTAATCGATTATCGTTTTAAAGAAACTGTCAGAACCTTGTCAAAATTTTCGTAGCGGAATGAATACATTAAACTTAACAAATTACTTATTTATTAGAAATACAATAAAAGAAGAATGATTTTTGTGTGCTCTTAAAGGGATATATTTTGAAAGAGAAACTAATAGTAAAAATAGAATTGCGGACATAATTGAGGTTTATTTGAAACGAAAAGATGTATTACATAAAAAGTTGGAAGGCGAAAGTACAATTCGGGTTCCCACTGCGCATCCTTTCTCCTGCTCTATCCTGGTCTGAACCATAATCTAAAGGCTATAATTGAATCCGATTCAATTGAACGTACACTGTAAAAATAGGAGAGACAACGTTCATCCCAATAATGGAGGCAGCTGAGCTGCCTCCTCTTTTTGGATTAACCAACGTTCAGCCAGTTTGCGGTTGAACGTTTTACTTTCTGTAAAATTTCAAAACGCGTGTATACATTACATATATATGAGTGTTCCAACGTATTTCACTCAAGCTGAGCATTTTTTAAAAGTAGAAAAGAATAAAAGGAAATATTCCTTTAAAATTAAAAATAAAATAAAAAAAATAGGTGATAGGATTGGGTTTCGATCCAGGGTCCACAAGCACACTGGTCAGACGCTGTAACCACTTCGCTACGAACGCAGTTGGTGATTCTGGCTTTCCGAGCGAGCTATAGCTTTACTGTGAAGGAGGATAATTATTAACACGTTTTTGATTTTACTACGAGGAATGTCTCGTGAAAAAAGGAGAGATACGTTTGCTACAGTGTAAAGATTTATAACCAACTTAATTTCTCTTTCCGCCAATAGAATCCTTGCCGTTCTCGGTCCACCAGTAAACTTTTACTGTTCACAGCGTAAAGGCAATATAAACACTCTAAATGGTGTTGCGTTCAGTGACAAGCAAGTAAAGTTACTCCTGTTACTGGATTATAGAATATCCAACTATGGTTTAAACTTCATCCACAAAAGTACGTAACCTCAAAATTGCCAGTTTAGCTTACACTTCGATTAGAAAATGACCTAGTTTTAAGCGTAAAATAAGTTGAACGTTCACGGACAAATCACTTTGGCCAGTTTCAACCAATTTTCAGTCAACGTTAAGCAATTACAAAGAAAATGTTAAACTTTAAAATGGAGTTAATTATACCAATTTTTCCACTAAAAGGTTTACACTATATCCACGTTTAAGAGTAAATACAACAAAACGCAAATTTTCGATTTTTATATCTCCATAAAGTGGAGTGACTTTCATCAATTTCGTGTTTCCACTTTTTACAGTGTAGGTGGATCAAATGTGACGATGATGACTAGCTAAGTTTTCCACTTTGATCTGCTGCCAAACACAATGATGTGTAAATAGTACAAGGATGCAAATTTATAAATGGTACTGATGTACATCGCTTCACACTTTTCATAGTTACCAATAAGATTGTTCATAAAGCAATTGCATCCAGATTGCTTGTTTAATCCAACAAGCCACTTCAAATTAAAGTGGTAAGTATTTAGTGAGTTGCTTCTTGAGGGTACCGACAGTTTTTGAGTTCATTGAATTCCTCAAGCACATTATTAAGGCCACTTCCGCCACTTTTCTTTGGGTACTAACACAGACTGATACCTTCAAGATTGAAGCAACCAGTCTGATAAAAAAAAAAACTTTGGTAAACTTTATTTTTATATAGGCCATTCTAGTAACCTTGGACTTCGACCCGTCACAATTCGCCCTTAGCTGTTAAGTGTTAAAATCCACACCCATGCCAATGCCGGGACTCGAACCCGGGACCTTCGAGCCAATGGCGGAATGGCCTACCGCCACCCGGCCGGCACAACCAGTCTGAGCAATACTGGTATGATGTGTAACACATGGGATCCCGTCCATATCATGAAGAAATGGTGCGCCTCTTGTGAACCCGAACTGTACTTTCGCCTACCAACTTTTCATGCAATACATCTTTCGTTTCAAATTAACCTTAATAATGTCCGTAATTCTGTTTTCAAGATTCCAGTTTCTGTTTCAAAATATATCCCATTAAGAGCACACACACACACACACACACAAAAAGTCAACCATTCTTCTTTTATTGAGTTTCAAATAAATAATGAATTTGTTAATTTCAATGCATTCATTCCGTTACGTAAATTTTTAGAAAAAATTCTGACAGTTTTTTTTAAAACGATAATCGATTACTAGGTTATGTTAGAAGAAAATACGTATGACCAACAACATTCAATTGAAAATAACAAATCTTCAAAGGTGAATTATACTAAAAACTAAAATTACCAACTAAATTTAATTTCCAACTAATAGAAATGTGACTAACCGTATCGCATTAAATTCTCTGTTATTTTATTTGCTCTTCCAGGGCAAAGAAATAGCTTAAAACGCACAGTACCTTCTTTCCCTTTTTTCTTTTTTTCACTACACACATAGTAATTTTGCCCTGACTCAAAAGTTAATTAAGCTTACTTTACAAATGGAAAAACTTCATGCAAGCTTAGCAACTTAAGCCAAAAGAGTTAAACAACGTTGAACAAAGCACTCTAGTTTACAAGAATCAAGGTTGAAGTAGCTTTACCAGGACAAGAAAGGAAAATAAATTGTAATTCTGACAAAAATAAAAATGTTTTCCTGGGTAGGAATCGAACTGAGGACCACTGACACACCAATCCGACGGTGTAGTCATTTTTTTAAATCTCATTTATTTAATTTCCTGTTACATTACATTCATGTGTACGAATTTGACCTTTAGTTATGCGTTTATCTTACAACTGAATTTTTCTAACTACGGACAACACAATTAAAATCACATCCATCCCTGAGGCGGGATTCGAACCCACGATCCTTGAGTCGCCAGATTAGCGCACTAACTAGCACGATTACACGGTCCGGCACCAGACCACGGAAACACATGCCCGAGTTTGCCTATTTATAATTAGTCCATCAGATCGCAAGAGACGCCTGTAGTAAAAGGGTGGGAGTTAGCGAAGATTAGACTACGTCGAAAGAGACCCGGCACGTAAGATAACAGTGAAAGCGCAACGAAACGATCAAATAAATTTAAAGTTGACAAGATTTCTTGCATAGTTGCTTGTTCCAATAATCTTGAATTAGATTGGTTATAACAACCAAACCACATATGTTTTTCCAAGAAGTTTGTTTCATGCTTGTTTGTTAAGTTCAACACAATATCAAACTTAACAAGTTCAAAGTGGCTGACAGCCTTGTTGCAAGCCAGCATGCTATTTGGGTATATCACATGAAAAGGCCTCCAAATATAATAATCTATTTTACTTGGCACTACACAGCAAAGACAAGTTGTCATACTCGTCGAGAACTCACAACTACCTAATGGAGATAGGACACACATAAAAGGTAAAGCATTGTTGGCGCGCTTTTGCGCCTCATTTCTACCTCATTAGCTTACACAGTAATTGTTCAACCATATCATGAAGAACGGCAGTTCTTCGACTGACGCTGGCAAAGGACACTGTTAGCGGCACTCAGAATATAGTTTCGGATCTACCGAAGTATAAGTCCGATTTTGATGCTTAAACCTACATTTGAAAGGTCTTTCCAATACTAAGACACAGGGAAAAAATTGGGTCGGTAGGATCTCCTTGGGACCCCTAGGGCGCTTTGAAAAAAAATATCAAAATTTCACATTTTTTAGGATAGCACTGACCCCAGACCATATATGCGGCCGAAACTTACTGGATCTTATTCTACGCTTCTACGTTTCAAACGGTGTATCATACATTAAAATCGGTGGAACGGTACAAAAGTTACGAACTTTTTAACCGAATCACAAAATTTTCACAAATGATAGAAAGGTATGTCCGTCATTCTGTGTGTCTTTTTGTTTTAGCCCCAAATGGGTGGTACCGGGGGGGGGGGGGTTAGGGGTCCATTGCGGGTCCCCATGAATGGAGATAAATCCAAGCTTAGATTTTTGATAGGAGTTACGGTTTTCGAGATATGTTGCAAAATCGAACTTGTATCCTTCCACCATAGTGACACGTGCCACTTTTTAAATACGAGCTCGTACGGAGAACACTCTCCGCCGCTGCTCCACTCATCTGGGATGACGTAAAGGAGAAAAATGTAAAGATACATGACCGTTCCTAATTTTATCTAACCTCCACGTTCCCATGGTGAGTATTTAAAATGTACTTTCTGTCAAGAATATAAATGCATGTTTTGCGCGGGATTGCATCCTGCCCCTTGTTGCTATGAGAGAAAAATGCTACACATTATCGGTTATCCACCTCGTCCTTTAATCGAAACAAACTGTGCTTTATAGGCAATACTCTTCAGCAAAATCATTCAACATTTACTGACTTGTTGCAATATACTCAGAATGCTATAAATCACGTTTAGAAGCAGGAAATACTTTTCTTTGTTACAAGACAGAAGTCCTTGTAGACCACCGTCCGCTTCCAATAAATATCTGTTTCCATCACTGCAAGCGCGAAGCCTCGGTAACCTAATAATTAGCATTCTTGACTACGCCACCTGGGCTCGCGGGTTCAAATCCCGGTCGAGTGTTTTTTTTTTTTAAAAAAAAAGTTGTGTAAGTTCGAAAGCTGAAACCCTGAGGAACACAATATTTTCTTTTTTTAAAAAAAGAAAAACCTTTAATTTAAATTACTGTATTTTTTAAATATATAAACACATGAAAATATATTCTGAAAGGAAAATCTAGTGTTAACCTCGCCGGGACTCGAACACAGGGCTTTTTTGTTTACCAACTCGACGCCTTAACCACCAGGCCACCAAAGCAACCTCGCAGATGTGGTTTCTCCGTTGTATTTACAGTGCACGTGTCTCCTACACGTTATAGCGCGTGTGCAGGAGAGAG
>JAGDQP010002886.1:31025-99505 GCA_022664845.1 Lepisma saccharinum
AAAGAAGTGATATCTATTTTGCGAGTGACTTTCTTTGTGTCACTATGACGGAAGGATACTGTCTCTTAATTTTATTACAAAGGCAATACTTTCGCCATAGTGACACAAAGAAAGTCACTCGCAAAATAATATCACTTCTTTTGTGAGTAGAATTCTTGCGTCACTCTTCCTTTTACCCCAAACGGGGTTTTGTACTGATTGATATATACATCTGTTTAAAGCTTATGAAACAGGCAACAACTTTTATTTCGAACACGTGTTCGATATTGTGAGTTTGAAACATGCTACACCGTAAAATGTAAATATTAAAAGCAAAATATCGTTACTTTGCGCTTTTGATCAAAATTACTAGAGATAACGCACAACGCATGATAGACATTTTTGTAGCCTGTTATCTAGGAATTATAACAACAACAACAACAAAAAAGAATCATGCCGTTATGTCTATTGGTAACGCAGATATAATACAATTTTTAAAAGTCTGTAAATTTGTAGTTCCAGGGGGATTCGGGGGAAGCAAGATGGGGAGGGTCGAGGACATTTTAGAAAACACTTCCCTTATGACGCTGTAACAACTGGAAAATTCTAAGATTTTTTCTAATTAGAGACAAAACCTTTATTGATTGGACTAAACTTTCAACTTAGGAACTACTATGGAAAGGGTGGTTGAGATATCGTTGGAAAGGTCTCGCAGACATGATTCAAACTCGTATAGATCATGGACATTGCAAGGGCTGTTTCCGAATTAAGAGAGCAGTTTATCCATTAGGAACTACTAGGGCTTTGGAGGTGTTGTAATTTTGTCGTCGCAATTTTTCCAGCGAAACATTGATCATCAAAATAGGATGCTTGCTGCTAAAGCCTAGCGGTACCATATGTGCACAGTCCCCCGAGTAGGTTCCGCCTCACTTGTTTTCCGTTATTTCCGAGAGTAAACATTTGTGTCCGGACGTGGAATGGATTTGAACCGCGTCATATTTACAAATCACAAAAAAGACAACCACCTTCTCTTCTTATTTCTAAATTATTGCTTTTGTATCAGAGGAGAGAAAAATCGCGTGTACTTACCAGGCACACGAACACTGCTTCTACTGTTCTCTAGGTGTGTTGACTTCAACACGTTACTTGTTTCTTTAATAAAGAAATGAAACCTCTTGCCACAGTGCTGTATCCGAAAGACTGTGATATTCTGTCGATGTTGGTCTGCTTTTTACAAAGCGCGCGCTTGCTCATTCAATACAAAAGTTTTAAGTGTTTCCAACTGAGTACGACGGTTTATCTAGAATGAACACTAAATAGTAAAAAAAAAAGAAAAAAAAAGAAAAAAAAGTAAACAGGCAACGATGAGTAAAGCATTTGAAGGGTGAAACGATGAAAAGAAAAGTTGTCTATACCGAAGAATTAAATGAAAGCTGTCTGTCTTTCTGATAGAGTTGACTAATGTTCATTAACTATGAAAATACAACGTTGTTCTCGAATTCGAAAAAGAAAAAGGAAAGGAAAGGAAGGGAAAGGAAAGGAAAGGAAAGGAAAGGAAAGGAAAGGAAAGAAAAGTAAAGTAAGAATAGTAAAGTAAAGTAAAAAAGTAGAGAAAAGTAAAGAAAAGAAAAGAAAAGGAAAGGAAAGTAAAAAAGTAGAGAAAAGTAATGAAAAGGAAAAAAAGGAAAGGAAAGGAAAATAAAGAAAAGGAGAGGAAAGAAAAAGAAAAGAAAAAGAAAAGAAAAGAAAAGGAAAGGAAAGAGAAGAAAAGAAAATGTATTTTATATATTAAAGTATTAAAGAAGTTTACAACGCCGACAATTGAGGGCCTGGAGACCGTTTCGTTCACATTATTCAATTGTATCGACTAATGTGCATGACAAGTTTGGTTCGGATACGCCAAACTGTGAGGAAGCAATTTAAAAAAAAATGAATTTCAAAATTTGGATGTCAACACTAGGAACTCGACGTCCATGAATACCTTTGCATCCGGAATCCTTGATGACAAATCTAGGCACAAATACGAACATTAAAATAAATATCCATAAGAATAGGCCTAGTACAAATGACTCGGCAACTGAACATAAATTTTATAGAAATACGTCCCATAATAAATGTACTGGGAGAAAATTACGATCCTCCTTTATTCAAAGTTGATGAGAGGCAGGGGATTCAAATGCTTCACAACATAATAAATAATAATTAATCACAGCCATATTCAATCCACTAGTGGATAAGGCCTCTCTCCGAAGGGAGGAGTTGGTCTACTGCTCTCACGTCGACCAGATGGGTTTGGAGAGGAGAGCCGAAGCTCTCACCCTGATCGCCACTGTGTTTTATTCACAGTAGCTCCCCAATTGTCCTCACGATGCTGGGTCAACACCGAAATCCTTGAGCCCCCACCGGGAATCGAACCCGGGACCGCTCGCACTGAAGTTGGGCGCGCTACCGACTAGGCTAGGCAGGAGCTCTTTCACAACATATCTAGCTGTAAATACGAACATTCTATGTATATGAAACTACCTATCCCTAATTTGTGTTTGTCTGTCTGCCTGTCCATCTAACAGATTTTAAGGCACTTGTCTTGTCCCGTTGACCTAGAATGCTGGAATTCAGCATGGTGATTCGTAGCCACATCAAAATTTAAGTCAATTCAAAATGTGCAAATATCCCCTTATGTACGACCGAAAATATTCAATTCATTGTAAATAGCAATGAAATAAATAAATTGTTACCAATTTTAATTTGGAACAATAATGTGAATTGAATATTCACAATATATAATAAATCAAAGCCATATTCTATCCACTACTGGATGAGGCCTCTTCCCGGACAAATGAGTTGGTCTACTGCTCCTACGCTGAACAGACGTATTGGGAGAGGAAACCCGAATCTTTCACTGTGATCGCCACTATCGTTTATTCGTGTCAGTTCCCTGATTGCTTCACGATGCTGGGTGGGCACCGCTCCAGACCCACACGCCTTGAAAAAAAATCCTTTGCAGCGCCGGGAATCGAACCCGGATCCCCAAATCTGTAGTCAGCAACCCTAACCACTAGACTAACGGGCTGCTTGTGTTACCGCACTGCTGGTCTAGTGGTTATCGTCAAGATTCCCGGCTCTGGTAAGGAATTTTTTTTTTCGAAGCGAGAGGGTCTGGAACGGTGTCCACCAATCATCCTCATGGAATTGGGAAGCTACTGTGAATAAAAGACCGCGTCGGTAACTGTTGAGAGTTCGGTTCTCCTCTCTTAACACGTCTGGTCAGTGTGGAAGTAGCAGACCAAATCCTCCCTCCGGGAGAGCCCTCATCCAGTAGTGGATTGAATATGGTGTGAATTATATTATTATAATATTAAGATATGTGTATGTGCATAAATAACTTTATACAGACCTTGAACTGGTATAGGGATTGTAGTTGAGGTGGTCGTATAAAGTTGTAAATAGTAGTCATACTGCCATGATCCTCACCAGAAAGGAAGGGGATATAAATAAACCCCACAGTATGATTTTAAACAATAACGTTGAGCGTTTAAAGCTTTGTGGGGTATTAAAGAACCCCTCAGTATATTACTTGAATTTAGGTTTAAATTTGTGTTGTGTATTAAAGAATAACATTTAGGGGTTTCAAGTTCTGTGAGGCTTTACTTATGTGGTGTTAAATTGTACCCCCACGATTTTTACTATTCTTAAAAGAAATAATTTACTTTTTTCTATAAAAATATAAAATATTACTTACAGGATATTTTCTTCTGTCCTCTCTGACTGAAAGATTTTCACTTACTAATGCTAAAAATAATAAGTACATCCTTTAACAGTCTTCCATAAAATACATAATTATATTTCCTTCTTTCTTTCTGGTAATGTAAGAAATTTTCCTAGTGCTGGCAAAAGGAATACGTATGTTAATTATTGATCTTTTAAAAATATAAAGATTCCAATCATACAACGATTTCCTTTTATGTGATCTCCTTTCAATTAAAGATTTTTACTTTCTTCACCAAAGGTATTTGACCACCTTCAGGTTAGTGAACTCAGAGAAGAGTAGTTACGGTACGCAGATCTTTAAATTCCTATTTTTAGCTTTTTGACGTCATAGACCTAAGGGTGTGCTGAAAGTTAGTATAGAGGGTATTCACCTAACCAATGGTTACTGTTCCTATGACGTAAGCTAGATGTTATTGACCTAAAAGTTATTGAACGTTTCAGTTGATTTCTGGATTCTCTCGGGAGAGTAATGATCCCTAGGTAAGTGGGTGGGGATATCACTGAAGTATTGATCCTTGGGTTGTGTCAGTGGTGTAATGTCTGGCGTTGAACGCTAGAGGGTATTGACATAACCTAAAGGATATTGACCGTTCTAGTTCTTTCGATGTTCACGTAACCTAGGTTTTCTTTTTGTACGTGGTGTCAGTGGAGTAATGCTAAGGCTACGACGTTGAAGACTAGAGGGTATTGACCAAAAGGAGGTTATTGACCGTTCAAGATCTTTAGATGCTGATGTAACCTACGTTTCCTTTCTAACTTGAGAAACAGATGGGTAATTGAAGTTATGTAGAGGTTATTAACCTGGAGAGGAGGTGAAGGTGCTTGAACGTTTTATATACGTTTATCACATGGGATGGAAGTTTATTTTAGATGAAGATTCCGATCGTTTACCACATGACGTTTCTGGTTAACCTAACTTTATGATGATATGAATAGCAAAGATGTAAAAATGTTGTCGTAACTATTGTTTTAGATTTTTTTTTGCTCAGGGACACAGTCCTTTAAAATTAGATTTTCTTTGCAGAGATAGTAGAACTAGGACATTTTTTAATTTTAGATTTTTCTTTGAAGAGATAGTAGAAGTAGGAAACAGTCTTTTAATTGTTTTCGAATGTTGATGAAAAGCTTTGTATAGCTGAACAGAAGATGTTTGAAGGTAGGAAAGACATTTTTCTTACATCTTTGATGTTTTTTTAAATAATTTTAGCTATTTCGTGTTGGAATTTATTTATTTTAATATCACTTAATAATTTATGATATGTAATTTAAATTTTGAATTTTGATAAATATTTATTTATTTTTTATTATATTTAAAATGGAATGTTTTCACCACTGTTGCCGATGCCTTCACCGCAGCCGTTACCGGCCTCACACACGTGTTTACGCTACTAAACGGTGCACGCGTTGCCGCAGCCGTTGTTCGGACTGCGTACCGCTGCTAGATCGCGTATACGCGTTCCTGTTAGCGGACCTCCGACAGATGGTGCACTCGTTGTCGTTGCCAGACCCCGTACCGTATCCGGATTGCGTTAACGTTGTTAGACCGCTGGCCAACCGTAAATGTACTTCTTGAACTGATTTTGTGTTTTGCAGTTTCATGCTTGAAGGTCGTGAACTATGCATGTGCAATTTTTTGTTATTTGAAGGAAGTTCTATTTGTTTTCCCCCAATTTTAGAATGTTCATTGACCTTTTATTTTTGACTTGAAACATGCTAGAACATGAACTTTCTTTACACGGCTTTTGTTCTTCTCTTGGAATATGCTAGAACATGAATTTTCTCTACACGTTCACTGACCTTTTATTTTTATCCTAGAACATGATCTATCTAGAACCTTGATTGAAATTAGGATTTCTTTCTTGAACATTCTGTGAAGTAGGTCATCAGCTTACTATAAACTGCTTGTGCCTGGATATCCATAAATTGAAGAGAATCCTCTACAGTTTTTAAATGAAAGTGTTTACCGAGTGCTAGTAAATCAAAGAATATAGGAAATATATTTATGGAATATGTAAACACTCATCCTGGAGCATATCATTTAAAGGCGAGCTTTGAATATGGTTTTCGTTATTTACTAGGAAACAGAAAAGGTGAGCTACGGGAAGAATCACTTATAAAGGACAGGTTTGGTGTATGTGGCTGGAAACTGAGAAGGTGCTTGGACTAATTATAAAAGGTAACGTAATTTCACAGTGTCATGATTTTTCAAAGTTCATTATGGTATGATGAAAATTGGTCGCCGGACAATGTTATTTCTACTTTAGATGAAATCGAACGTGCTGCATTATCATTATGAGACTGACTTTAGTTATCCTACGTCATTAGTAGTGAATACACTTGAAAGTGGAAATGATTGTTTGTTACTAGAGAAAACAGTGGATAGTGAACCTTTAAATGATTCTTCGCACACTTGTGAGAACTATTGTGAATCTAAACTTACAGTTTCTGCTAATGGTGAAAGTAATGTACTTAGTGGCACTGAATATAAATGTGAATCTACCGTGACTGAGAAAGATTCTTATGAAATAAGTGAAAATGTTCATGAAACTGTTTCTTGTAAAAGTGATTTAAACTCTGTTATTTCGCATTGTCACTACGGGAATAATATTACTGAGGAAGAATGTATTTAAGAGGCTACATATAATTGGAGAAATATTGAAAGTTTCCTCGTGTGTCCAGTGTGCTTTTTTAATATTCCAAGTCAGTTAAACCATGCTTGTCTGAGCTGGGATTTGAATGAAGGTTAGCGTAGTGAATTTTTGAATGATCGTATTCTGAATGCAGTGTTTAAACCAAGTAACTTTATACAGATATATAATGCGTATTTAAAAGAAACATTAAAATTCTGGTGAATTTAGAGTAGTGATTTTTGAATGTGGTTTACGGAACTTACTTCGTCGAAAGGTGAATGAGGTAAGGGAAGAACTTATTTGAAAACATATTTTACATGGTCCTGAAGTTTAGTAAATACGAAAAGAGAGAAAAATGGCAGAGCGTAACATATGCAGTAGAGTGTCTATTTCATACTCTTCCATTTTAGAAACTTTGAAATCTTATTTAAAAGCAAACCCGATCAAGTGTAGTGGCTGCACTTTGAATATAACATATCTATGATTATATGAGCGAAATACCGGTTCTATAATATTGAAACATGTAGTGAATCAAGTAAATGATCATAAAACATTTGTGGAATAATATGAAATCCATAAGATGGTCATTCTACGATTTCAATGTACACACTTTTCAATACACGTAAATTACTTATTCGTGACATGGAATTTGTTACACAATTAATTCCTACAATTATTGACGAACATTTTTCTCCAGCGAAAAGTATAGTTTGTCCCCAAGAATATGTTATAGACATGCAAGGTTTTAAAATTTCACCCCATGAGTTTATTGCACGTGAATTTTGTATTTGTTGTGATGCTAGTGTAACGTTACATACTATGATTAAACTTCCCTGTGAAATGATTGAATTATGATAGGGTATCAAAAGCAATGCGTATGGTTAACTGAAAACTTTCATGGGTTAACATGGGACAATTCAAATGGATATAGTATATCTCTTATTCGAAGAATAATAGCTGAACTGCGTGTAGTTGATGAAGTATTCTGTTGTAAAGGCAAAGAAAAGGCAGATTATTCGTAAATTATTTGAATTGAAAATTGTAAAAGATTTTAATGAAGAGGGATGTCCTTCATTAAGTACATTAAATTTTAATATTGATATAAAAAGTCGTACTTACCATGTTCCTAAACAAGTGAATCCTTGTGCACTGTGATAGTATGCAACTTTAATACTGGAAAAAGCTACAATCTTTGAATGCAGGGATCTTTTAAAATAAAAGTGTAATGGGTCATTTTAACTGAACATACCTCTTATAGAATGATTGGTTTAGTGTATATACATGGTACTGTATTCACTGTAATGGTTAAAGAAAAAAGTGAAATCAAGGTGAAAGAGAAAAGTGATCAAGAATTTTTTGTCATTTAGTACATTTAATTTAAAATATTCATGTATAGAGTTGTACTTAATATATATTGATAATCAAGTGAATGCTTATGTGCGGAGAAATTATCTTCAACTTTAATACTGGAAACAGGTTAAAATCTTAGAAGATATTGTTCTATAGTATTTCTTATAAAAGTTTTTGTTTGAAATAGTTTTACAAAAATTTGTTTTTCTCTGAAAAAAATACAAAAGATTTATTTTTGAAAATAATCTTAGAAAATATTTTTATTTACGAAAGTGTTGTTCAAAAGTTTTCGAGGCATTAAAAATGATTTTAAACCTCTTTTTCATTTTCATTTGTTTTATTTACCATGTTTTACAAAACGCTTTTCATTTACAAAAATGATTTAAATTTACAAAAAAGGTTTTTCATTTGCAAATATTCTACAAAACATTTTTTCATTTATTAAAATTGTTTTCATTTACATTCATCTTATCATTACTTACTTCAATAACCATAGGAAAGGGGACAATAATCATTTCTATTTATCGTATTAATTTACCTTCTATTATTATTAACCTCTTGATGTATTTTCCACTGTTCTTTGGAAACAATGTTCTAACCTGGTTTACGCAAGTATTATTCGGACTGAAGATTTTTTCATACCTTTCTTATGAGTGACTAAATTGTAAAAGTGAATAAAAGATATTACTTGTCTTGCACGATAATTTAAAGTTATGCCTAGACATTTATAAACATACTCCACTTCACCTGTAAGTAAATTCCTTATGGCATATCTATAATTTTTGCACCTAACCGGATAAAGATTCATATCTCCCAATCGTTTTTTATTTCATTAGTTAATTGTCCCATGTAATTCCCGATATGTAGTAATAATAGTTCATCTCGTTTCTGCACATAAATAACTGAGTCTGTATCAGAATAAACTAAACGTTCTATATCTACAGTGTCTAATAATTTATGTAATCGAACTCTAGCCCATGAGGATATGAAAGCTGTTATCCCTGTATTGGTAAATGTATGTGGTGAATTTTCATTTTCAAAGTTTTTATACGTTACTTGTAGTTTGTTTTTAATATGAGTTACATATTGAACTTCTAAGTGAGGTGATCTTAATATTTCCAAGACGTTTTTGTATCAGTAACTATACGAGTTTGTGGAAGATCAGTTCTTTTTCCCCATTTTCCAAATAAGGAATTGAGAAATATTTTAGAAATATATCTCATTCCCTTGTTATACTGAATCTTTTCATAGTCAAGACGTATACCTTCATTTTTTCATAATCATGAATATATCTTAGCTTTTCTTATTATCCCGTAAAATTGTCAGGGAACCCACTAGATTCTTGTTTCGTTTTAAGAAAAGTATTCAGTATACAGTCCTTCAGTCATTTCCATTTCCCAAATTTCATACGTATTAAGTATAATGTATCTTTTCTTTGGCGCTATATGAAGTTCAGGAGTACAAAATACTCTCTTGATTGCACGTTCTTCATCATTATGTGTACACTTCCGTTATTCATTTCTAACATATACGACTTGCGTAAACCAAGATGAGACGTTTATGTGCGTGACATGCTGAAACAGGTATAACAAGATCCTTAGGGAGAAGTACCTTACAATGAACTAATCTATACACATTAACAGGATCAAACGTTTTTTCCCTTATGAAATTTATTTTTTCTTGTTGACAGATTTCGTAGACATCACCCGTGGGTAAAGTGATATTACATCGAGGTATGCTAAATATTCATCTTCACCACATTCATATAAGGCACGAGAGCATTCAGTACATCCTCCTTTAAATGCGTCTTTAGGGCATAAAGGATCTTCCAATTCACAACATTCATTTCTTATTAACCTGAATTTCAGATGACCATTGAACAAGTTTGTTTCACTCACATTCTCAGAAGGATATAGCTTTAATTTTACAACTGGTTTCAAGAAATACTTGTGTTACTAATGTGACCTTGTGTCGATCATGTAAGGTATATCCCTCATCATCAATAGAATGTTGTCGAAGTTGCGCAATACAAGTGGGTATGCTAGTAACAGCCATAAAATTCATCAGCAGTACGAATTTTCTTGTCATATCCATCCACTTTAAAACGTTTAAATTGCACTTCACCACCATTTCTGTAGTTTGCAATTTTACATTATTTTTATACTCCATATATTTTAACCATTATTTAGGCATCTTAATTTGCTGGTCACGATACTGAAACCGTAAGGAAGGAATGATTGGAATGCTATTTTCTTTAAGATAACGTGAACGAAAGCATTCCATTGCGCATGAAGCAATAGTGCATGTTTGTAGGAAGAACTGTATACCACTCGTTTGTTCTTCAATTAGGTTTGAAAGTTGAATTAATGCCTGTGTTAAAATTCGAACATCATTTTTACAATAGTCTAAGGTTTCTTTTTGAAAATCATCAAAAGTTAACTTCTGAAAAACACATTCCTTATGCCAGGTAGTAATTCCTTCTGCAACTTTTTCTGATTTTGAGTCAATATCATAAAACTCAAATTTCGGATATAACTCAATATAATTTTGATGTTCATAAATGGGAAATCACCTTTTTTAAGAGGTTCGTTTAAACCTAATGTTTAGGTAGAGCAGCTAATTTAACTCCAATAAATAATTATGTATCACGAACTATTATATTATTTACAGTTAATTGAATTATTTTTTCTCCTTGTCCAATAATGTGAGGTAATAAATTTATTATTCTATGAGAGTTAGTGCTACTAGCAATGTATCGAAACGACACCCGTTATGTGAAATTCCTACTACTTTCTGAGCTTTAGGGCCCTGTTCTAAGCCATGAATTACAAATATTTCCATATTATAAAATACGAAGTCCCTCTGACCTTCTGCATTTTCAAAAACACTACAACTATAATTTTCTTCCATATGCTTACATAACAACAATGAGATGCACAAATTAGATTTGGTATCTACATTCCCCATGGTCATTTGAATCTAGTAGCAATGTCTCTACATCAAAGATGATATATAAGAGCTCAGCAATTTGTTTTAATTCTATTGGTTCAACAAAAGAGGAATGAGTTTCATCAACATGAATGTTACATAGTTTACAAAACAGGTGTTGAATATCGTGAGGTCCGACCTCGAACTCATTCGACCTCGACCTCAAACCGCGAGGTCGAGGTTGAATGAGGTCGAGGCCGAAATGAGATCGCGAGTTGGAGGTTGAGAGATCGACTTCGAAGTGAGATCGCGATGTCGAGTTTGAGCAAGGTCAAGATCGAAGTCCTGTCGCGAGGTCGAGGTTGAGCGAGGTCGAGGTCAGAGTTTCGTTGCGAGGTCGAGGTTGAGCGAGGTAGGGTACAATATGTACACCTATAGTTTACAATAATGTTCACCACAAACATGCTTTGTTTTTCTATTACGTTTATCAATCTTCACACCACATTGAGAGAGAAGTCGCACTTAATAACATATAGGTTTCTCATTGGCTTTAGACTATAATATTCCTGTTCATAACACTTCTGATTCGGTAACGTGCGATGAAAATGCTTACATTTCACACCTTTTTCATTAGTACTATCGATCATTATGATACTCTTCACAATGAGTATATAAATGTTTGCACTTATGCCTTTATTTTAGTACTCTTATGCCTTTACTTGTGGAAACAATTGCGATCTTTTTTCTTGTTATTTTGACTGTTTGTCATTTGCAGCTATAGTGTGGACGTCATCCTCTTTTCCTCTCTTACCAACCTTTTCTACGTGTTTCGAATATTCCATTTCTTGCGCATAGTATGGATTTAGCCTGTCTATTAAGATGTCTTGAATATTCTCTCGGAATTTATCTAGTATTTGGACTTCGTACAAATTCAGGTTAACCTTCTCGAGTATGGTTCCGGGACCCTCATAAATCTGTGTCCAAACCTCCAATATTCCTGGCTTACGTTATGGATAGAAGATCATTACGGCGTCTCTTTCTTTAAATTCTCATTGGGAGTGTGTTTATCGATGTATTTTTCTGTTGCTTATGAGCTTTTTCTGAATTAGACTTTACCTTGTCCCTTATCTGTGAGAGAGCTTTTCTATCCACTTGTGTATAGGGCGCTATCCCCAACTGACAATCGGCTGGCGTCTTGGTGTCATAGCCATGTAGAAGAAAATGTGCCGTGAACTTCGCGTTGCTTTGAACAATTGTATAAAATATTATTGTATTGTATTGCGAAGACTATAAATGGAAGAAACTTTGACCAATCCTTTGGGTTTTGTTGTATGTAGAATTTTAGGCTCTGTTGCAGTACTTTGTTAAAGATTTCGACAAGGCCAATCACATTGTGGTTATATGCTGGGGCAAATCGTTATTCAAAATCGAATTTGGTTGCCAGGAGTTACATTTCTTCAATTTGTGCATCGGGTGTCTGTCGAGAGAAAGTTGGCGAAACGCGCCAAACTTAAGTATGATGTCTTTCTCCAGAAATTCAGTCAACGTATCCGTATTTACTAAGCCTACAACTTATGTTATAATGTAGCGGGTGGCTGCTTCCACGCACACATACACGTGCCTGTTCCTTCCGTCCTGCGTTTGGAATTGTCCTAGAGTGTCAAAGAAAAAATGCTCGGCTATCTTGCCGATAGGGTAGTGTAGTGATTCTGATTATCTCTTTGGTAGTTTCTTCATCTTTTGACACTCGATGCAAGTTTTCATGCGATACACAAGGCAAGCTTTCATTGAAGGGAGGTAGTACTTCCTTAGAGCAGGTCTGTATGTCTTGGTGAATCCTGCATGGGCTGCCGTAGGGTGTTTATGTATGTACTTAAACCATTCGTTCACCAATGTTTTAGGTATACATGGTAGGTACAAAATGCCAATTTCTGGGTGTTTTTGTGTGCAGTACAATATACCGTCTTTTAGGCAGTATAAGGCAGGATGGATCTTAACGTTGTGTTGTTTGTTACTGTATATCTTTCTAGGGCCGCTATGATGTCCTTATATGCGGCGTCCTTTCGTTGATGTTCTTTTAATTTAGTTGCTTAAAAATTCCTTGGTATGGAGGGCTGTTTCTTTTAAAGAATTATGCTGGAAGGCATAAATGTCTTCAGATTCCTCAATTTCGTCTCATTCTGTCCCTGTTTACTGTCATGAGATGTTCCTTCTCTTGTTTTCCTTCAAATTACTCCTGCTTAATGTCCTTTGGATTTTCTAAGCGGCTTATAATGTCGGCTGGAAATGTTGGTCCTGGCTGTGTTGGATATCAAAACTACAATCAGCTAAGAATATTCGGTATCTAGTAATTTTCTACGTTGTCAGGCTGTGAGTGAAGTGTTGCGAGACACTTTGCATCAGTGAAGAAGGTGATTTTTTGTTCAATAGGAAGTATCTGAATTTACGTAGTGCATAAAGAATCAAATATAGTTCTTTAGACCATGTTGAGGCGTTTCTTTCGCTTTTAGTTAACCTTCTTAAACAATAGGATACCACTCTTTTCTATCCCGTTTTAGAGTTATAACACGATAGTATTCCACCAACTTGTAGGCTGCTACCGTCGGTATGGACTCCTATTTCCGTGTTTTCATCAAAATGGGAAAGAGATGTTGCATTGAAGAATCCTGTTTAAGTTTCTCAAAGAGTTCATCGAGCTCAGTAGTCCATTTAAATTTTGCGCCTGTGTCAGTAGTTGTTGGAAAGGATCTACTTTTAGTGTGAACTGCCTTATATGTGACCTTAAGAATCTGCATAGACCAATGAAGCTCTTTAATTGTCTCTTTGTGGTTGGCTTTTTAAATCCTCTTATTTTATTAGCGATTTTAGTGAAATATATATGTCGTCTCTACTCACTAAAAATCTGAATACCTGAAGTCGTTTATACATGATGTGTGTCTTCTTTGGCGAAGCCTTAAAGTCGTGCTTACGTAAGCGTTGAAGCAAGAGTTCCAGGTCTGCTAGCTGTTTATTAAAGTCTATAGACCCGATGATGAAATAATCTTCACAGCTCGTAATGCGACTGGGTAGACTTTCAAGTAACATTGTGGCTATTGAATGTGCCTCTGCTGATGCAGAGTGAACCATAACACATCTTTGGAATGTATAACTTTTCCTTTGGTAGTTTAGTTCGAACGTTATGTATCGTTTGCTTTTTGTGTGTAGTTAAATTTGGAGTTACAATTGCGAAATGTCAATTGTTGAAATAAGTGATTTGCCTCTAGGGTTATGTAAAACATCTTCGGTTGGAAGGAATGACACACTCAGTTATTTGCTATACGTATTACATTTTTTATGTTAAGTACTATTCGAAAATCTTGTGAGTTCGCAATCTTTACTATCAGAAGAGGTGAAGAGAACGGGCTATCATCGATATCCCTTATAATATTTGCTTGGAGAAGTTGGTTTATTTGAAGATCAACCTGTGGTCGCACCGCTATGGGTATGCTACTTACTTGTCTCTTGTCATTTTATGAATATGACTTCTAAAAAATCCAATGTCTGTGCGCGCATAAGAAAATACAGTAAATTTCCGACCATAGCTTTTTGGTTGTCCGTTAATGTTGGGTTAATGTCAAATGCACCCAAATCAAATTTAATAGCAGTTGACTTGAGTCTTTCTTGTATCTCTACTCTCATTCTATATTTATAAATACCGCCGATTTATTTTTATTTTTCTTGCCGGGTGTATAGTGAAACTTCCTCTAAATCGTTTTCGATATATCCGATTGGTGTATTCTTTGGAAATGTTACTTACGTGATATTGGGTTAGATACTAGGATTGTTAAATCTTCATTCGTTATTTTCATGGTACGAGTTTCTAATCCGTATCTATCTTGCAGTGCCTGTAGTAAAGTTACGAAATAATGTGATGGTTGTTGTTCTTCTGCTCCTACCTTTATTGGAAGAAAAAATGCGACCGCGCAGGAATTGTAATCCTTTTTATGGTTAATACTTGTGCATGTGGCTGCTGTTTCATCGAGAAGAAAACAGTCTGCGAAAGCTCCTCATTAAAATTATCTTCTTTCGGTATTAGGGGTTTCCTTGGCTTTTTGTAAGATTATGTGATGTTTCGGCCCATGTAGATTTTTGTCTGTAATAGGTGTAACGAATATTGCCCACAAATTGGATTAAAATTTCCTCTTTCCATTACTCCAAAATAGTGGGAGAAAGTAGTATTTCCAATTTGAAACTTTACTAACACTATATGTTTTAGTTCCATCAATCTGTTGGAAATTCCTCTTAATTTTGTCCTAAATTGTATGAATATACAGTTAGGATGTAGGTCGGCTTTTTCCCAAATGGATAAAGTTGATCCCGTATCAATTATAGCTGGCAATTGTCTACCTTGTACCCTTATTCGAATTAGTGATTTATTACTTGTATCAAAATCAGCAATATCGTGTTTCTCATTAATCACTAATTCTTTTACAAATGGGTTCGAAATATAATTAGTTTTATGTAGATGTTCTTGTTTTTGCTTCTGAGGGTGTTGATTTTCTGTTTTCTTTGTGAATGTGCTGGGCCCTCGATCCCCGAGTCGCAATTCTTGTTTTTCCAACATACACCTGATCCGTAGCCTGGCTTAAAATAAGTTGCACATACTAAGATTTTGTCATCCATGTCTTGAGTATTCTTCTTTTGCCCTTTGCTATTCTTTGAGTTATAACCTTGTTTATTATTCCCGTTCTTGTTGTAATTTTTTTTATTTTGTTTTCCTTTTTTATTATTGTATCGAGGTTTTTCTGTGTCTAGCTTTGCGACTGTGAATGAGAGTTGTACCATCTTGTTCAAAAAATTAAAGTAATCAATAGCTAGTGCTGTCCTTGAAGCAGGTTCTTGAGCAAGTTGTATATTTTTTTCAGCAAACTGATCCAATGTATAGGCTAGGAGTGGGCAAAACCGGATCCTGAAGGAACCGAGAAACGGATCCTATAGGAACAGGCTCTGAAGGAACCGGGTACTCGGATCCGAGAACCGGTTCCAGGTTCCGGATCCGGGTACCTAGTTCCAAAATCCGGATCCTCGGTTCCAAGATCTGGTAGCGGATAGCAGATTCTATGATCCAGATCCGAATCTAAAATTTGCTTAGAAGAAACGGATCTTCGGTTCTAAGATGTGGTCTGGAAACTGGATTTAGGTTTTGATCAACCATTCATTATATGATTAAAGTTCAGGAACATAGTATTTATCGTTTGGAAGATATTTGTCAAGGAAGCTAGTCTCGAATTTTTATCAGGCAAGATATCTATTCTAACAATTAATAAAAAAAGAAAAGAAAATATTTTTATATACAGACAAATTATCATACTACATTCGAAGAAATTAATTATCCTGACGTTTCAAATTTATTTATGGCCCTTAAGCATCTCAAGTTGAGACCAAGATAGGTAGTGCAAAGAAGGTAGTTGGCCAGGGCCTAGTTAGTAGGTTCCATCGCGCATTTTCCTGGTATGCCTGAGAAAAGAACTGTGAAAACCTTCTTCAGAATGGTCGGCCGCTGGTATCGAACCCAGGACATCCCGAATAAAAAGTCAACGCTTTACCGGCGGTTCAGTTAGACATTTGCAAACAGAGTTTATCATGAAATCCCAAACATAACAATCATTTTTTTTCTGAACTTGTTTCATTCCGTCTGTATGTTTCCCTCTACTAAAGGAAAGGAAAATAGTTTGAATTAGAAACATTTGAGCCTCAACAGACAGAACTCTGACCACTGTGATTCGTTACTCAGAATGATGACATATTATTCAAAATACATATTACATGCTCCGCCATTCAGGGTCAGACAACAGGAAACGTGTAACTGTATATGCACAAACGTTTTACCCTTCACAATATTGAAGCCTTGCGGGAATGTCTAAAGAATGTCAGGTGAAATTTGTGTTTGACTTACCCAGTACTGTAAACTTGCAACTTCGATGTTCTATTTCGTCTGATATTATTATTAACTATTAATTATGAAAAGTGAATTTTTTGCAAAGATCAAAAGCTTTGACTAATTTTTGGTTACGTGATTTCGCTAAGTCACTACCATAAACTATTAGTGAGGAGATAATCACCATTTTCCTATCTTCTTTATCTTATAATGTTCAAATTATCACGTTAATCACTGAGCCTAGAAACATGAAATAAACGACATTTGGAAGCCTTTACAAAGAGGAATGTAACATATCAGTAGAAGCTCCAACACCACCTTCACTTTTTCGAAATTTCTCATTTTGCTAGGTGAAATAGATATACAAATAAATTCTCGTAATAACAAATGCAACCTAGGTATACCTCATGAGGTCTTAATGACGTATGTTTATCTTTTAGCGCAAAAGATGTTTTTCTTTTACAGAAGACATTCATAATTTAAAGAAAATAGGACCATTCAGTTCTTTTGCAAATGACTTATTCCCACATTTTAAGTTAATATTTTAAATAAATTTTATTGCGTTTCTTTATGTGTATCTATGAAATCTTGGGGAGACAAAGCCGACCGGGTAGCCGTGCGGTTTACGGCGGTAGGCCAATGACTCGAAGATCCCGGGTTAGAGTCCCAGCGGGGTATGGGTGTGGATTTTAATGGCAAAAAGGGCGAATCATGACGGGCCGAAGTCCAAAGTTACTAGCCTGGCCCAAATAAAAAATAAAGTTTACCTTTTTTTTTAGGTGAAATAGAGCTGAACTGGTAGTAAAGTCATATCGAGCAATGTGGCTTCTAAGAATCGTGTCAGCAACGTAAACGAACACATGGACAGTATTGGAATCGAACAAGTGATCCTAACAGAAATAAGCGTGCTCCACAGCCGCACCGATTTTCCATGAAACAAATAAACAGGAGCATAAAAACACCACCCACGATGCAGGGGCCCATATGTCAACTGAAAGTTGCGAATGGGGTGGGCCCGTAGAGCCAGTTAGTTACGCCACTGCAAATAAGTCACAGAAGTGAAACATATGCAGCCATGAATTTGAAAAAAGATAAAATCTTGAGTAAAATTGTTTCAAATTTTTCCTCAGCACGTTCCTAATGAAAGATCAATTACATCTAATAGAATTATACAGCATCCAAATATTCCTCTTTGAAATCCTGAGCTAAACGTCACCATTTTCTTTTTTCAAATTTAAAGGAGTTGAAAAATGTGGGCATAAACATAGAAAGCTGATATGATACCGTATATCTGTCTTAATTTCAGTAAAACCTCTTCCTGCATTCAATATCAATGGGTTAGTATTCTGCCGAGCTGATTTCGATCTCAGAAGATCTAAGGTCAAATCACCGTGCTTGACAGTTTCCGTAATACTCGAAACAGTGGAAAGTAACCAAATGTAATCTATTTTTATATTTCCAGCCAGTCATGTCGCTTATTTTCTAAATTCTCTCATAAGTTTCCTGATTCAAGTTCAAAATAAATACTGTCTCAATAAATTTTATTTACAGAAACGATTTTTGGACAAGAGCTCAATCATCAAGGTCAGAAGAAACAAAATTCTTAACATTCTGCCAGGGAACCAATGATCTATTAATAAATCATCAGAAAAGAAAGGCTAAAATAAGCACTAAAGAAACATAAGAACTAGTAATTTAGACTTGACATCAAAGAACAAAAAAAATGAGGTAATGAAACAATGATCATGAGCTCTAGCAAGAATTCTTGGGAAAGTAAATACAAGGTAACCAAGGAACGTTTTTGCCGTTCTAGAGCAGTGATAAACAAAGAGCAATACAGTAGACGCTATGCACCTTTAGGTTTCGAAAAAAGCTCCATCAGCATTCAACACCTATTGCTAACGTTCCTGCAGCTGCACAATATCCTGGTGATAAAAGTCGGCGGCCTTCGAGGCAAAGAAGTCCGTGAGTGCGTTCCGCAGGTCTTCCTCATTAGTCTTCTTCATCTACCACGAAGGTGGTTGTCGAGGGAACGAAACAGATGGTAATCTGTTGGAGAAAGGTCCGGTGAATATGGTGGATGGCACAGTACCTCCGAGCCAAGTTACTGAAGAGTCTCCCGGGTCCTCTTTGCCACATGTGACTTAGCATTGTCGTCGATGAACAGCACACCCTTGCGATTCACTAATGCCGGCTCCTTCTGCTATGAGTAGAGGTCAGCAGTGATGGTCTGGCCAGGTGGAAAGAGCTCGTAATGCACCACTTGGCGACAAGTCTACCATACAGAGAGCATAACCTTTCGTGGATGTAGAAGTGGTCTTATGGTATGAGGAACAGGGTCACGTGGAGACAACCAATGTCTGGTACGCTTGGGAGCGTCATAGAGGACCCAGTTTTCGTCACCAGTGAGCAAGTGATCAAATATGGGTGTGTTCAGGTGTCGAATGAGCAAAGGACAAACAGGCTGTCACTCGTTGTTCCTTGTTGGCTGCCGACAATGTGTGGGGTACCCACTTGCTTAACCTGTATGACTTCCCTATCACATGCAGATGCAGTCTGACTGTTTCAGCGGAAAGATGGAACCTTTCTGCAAGTTCATCACTCGTTTAGACTACTGTCCTAATCGATGACTGCTTTCAGGCCTCGTCATCCAGCATATGTGATCGTCCACTGCGAGGTTCATCAGCAAGGCTCACACCTCCAGAACGGAATTTCTGGAACCAATGTCTGTCGGTGTGTTCGTTCACGGCATTCTCACCAAATGCCTGGTATATGCGGCGACTTGATGCTGCAGCTGACACAGTCATACGACAAACACGCACGAACTAGTTGCTTCGATACCTCCATTTCTCTTTTACACTGGACGAACTATGGCTGTTGTCTGTGAGCACCGTGCCTGTATTATTGAAGGTCAGACTAACTCCCGATCGGTTGTCTTGTATTTCCATAATTTCTATAATCAGCGGTCTATGTCCAGATTTCTTTAGCTATAATGGACCAGGATTAAAACTCAAATCTAACATCCGAATGTGTACCCAGTAACAGATCCAGGTACCCAGTTCCTGGATCCGAGATCCATGTACCCGATTCCAAGATTCGGAGCCGCGAACCGGTTCCAGGATCCGGGTACCCGGTTCTAGGATCCGGATCCGAGAACCAGTTCCAAGATCCGGATCCGAGAACCGGTTCCAAGATCCGGATCCAAGTGCCCATCCCTAGTATAGGCTAGTGGAGGTGTTTCTATTGGGTGAACGGGAAGGGATGAGTCCGGGTTCAAAAGATCATAAACATATCGTTGGGTTTGGTTGTAGGTGGTAGCATACCAGGAGGAGCTAGAGGGAGGATATTATGAGAAAAGGTTGGTGGTTGAACTTTTGTAGGCATCTGGTAATTATAATGGGTCAAATTGCTTATAGGTTTGTGAGGTTGTAAAGTTACAGGTTGAGTAGGTGTCATGTGCGAGGAATACATAGCTTGTGACTGTTCGATTTAGCCTCTCATCTTCATTAAATCTTGGGTTGTCTCCAACTGGTGTAGACGTTCTTGTAGTTCTACTATAATATCATAGGATTCCATAGAAATGGCTTTCCAAAAACGTCTTTGTAGACCAAGCGACAGGTAATAGACTTTTTGGTCTTCTTCGGCATCAGGAAGTATATGGCGTATTGCTTTCAATTTTCTCAAAAAGTACGAGTCAATGGGTTTTCCTTCTCTCTGCTGAATCTGATATATTTTCTTCTCCGCTTTGTAGGCTGGGATCCTGGGATGGCAGAGGCTAATTAGTTTGCTTTTAAGTTGATCATATGTGAGCGCGTCATATTGACCTTGTGCTGGAGCTGGAATATTAAATCTAGAGCCGTTTCTTAGAGGTATATTGGTAAAATGACCTTTGTTTCTGCTCATTCAATCGTTGCAAAGCAGATAGATGCTCAAAAAGCATATAGAATCGGCCCGGGTTGTCCGTAATGCGTCCGGAGAATTTTGTCAAATGTGGTATACTGCATGATGGTTTTGTAGCCATTATTTTCGTCGTGAGACATATCCTTCGTGTCAGGGGTGAGTAGTACTTTCGTCTTCACTATCAGATTCCCTTGTTTGAGTACCAGAACGGGTTGTTGGCACAACCTAATTTGATTCAATTTTACATTTAAACCTGCAACCCTTTCTCTTTCTCTCCCTATTCTCTTTTTATATATCATAATTAAGGTTGGTAAGTTTACTACAAGTTCCTACTATGAGTGATATTTACTTTATATGAATGTATGATTTTATTAATCACCCTCAATCAGATATATGTATATTGCCGAAACCGAACGTAGATTAGTGAGGGAATATAAGCCGAATTTTAACAGTGAATTAGGTGCTCTACCTTATAGTGCTTAAAAAGAGACCGGCGCGTTCATTTTATTAAAATAATAGCTCCACCACGTATTGATTTCTATTGAAGGGGAGCCTTAATTACCAACTCAATGCTCAGAATATCTGAGTCTGGCGCCGTTACTGACTATTTGATTGGTAGAGACAGGTAGAGCAAGGTAGAGCAAATGAAAAGACCAAAACTTGTCTTTTCTCCCTTCACCTTTTATTATAAAATACAAGTCCACTAATTTAATAAAAAGAGTCTCCCGTACAAAACTACGAAGACTGTGTTTGAGGTACAAGAGTAACTCAATTATTTCTTCTCTCTAAGTTTTATGTCTGCAATTGATGATGGCCCAAAAAACAGATTGTTGTCTGGCATTAGTTGACCCAAGTAGCCGGGTGACTACCTGGAAGAGAAAAAATATTGAGTGCCCAATCCCGTGGCAGATCTGGGCTAGGAGTGCCTATCCCCTGGCGGATCAGGCGGTAGCAAGGAGCGGCCTATCTCGTAGCAGATCAGGCCAAGATGGTCGATCTATCCCGTAGCAGATCAGACCTGGGAGGAAGAGGAGAGAGGTAGTGACTACTCCTGGAAGTGGAGTAATGACTTCTGCTGCGACTCGGCGGGTTTTTATTCTCTTCTTTTCCGCTGACTCCGCAGTTTCCGCTGTCTTCAGCTCCGTCCGCTGTCTTCGGCTGCTATGGTCGGCTCCGTCCGTCTTCTGCTACTACTTGTTTATGAGTAGAAGCACGTGCTTTTACTAGGTCATCGTACCCCACCTTTTACTACTGTTTGTTTGTAAACAAACAACACGTGGTTCGCGCGTGCTGCAATAGCACGTGTTTTATATACATTTTAAAGCATATTGTGTGTCACTTTACAATATTACAAAGTTACCTATATGAAACTATGATGACGCTATCGTGTTATGTTATGAATATACATAACTTTTTAACCCTTTGTTTTGTTTTAAATAATATTAATTCACTTCAATTCTAATTTAAATGATATGCACTTCTTTATTTGGACAGGGATTAAGAAAATGGAATTCTGATTTTGATGTTCTCAACGTAATGCCTTTAAACTTCACATTTTGATATTTCTGAAATACTAGTATATGTTCAATGATCACACTTAAAACCTATGATGAAGATATTACAACTAATATTTTTTTTTTCACAATTGTTATTTTGTGTAAATGGATTCTTAATGTTATTTTGGCGGTATTATGCAAGAAATTTAACTTGCGAACTTCACAAAATTTAACGCGTGATTTGACCTTCATTCGTGATAACTTTTCATTTTCATTTATTCAATGTCTTTCGTAACTTGTGCCTCGTGGTATACTGAATTTAAAAATGGGCAATATGAACTCAGTTTCGCGTTCACGCTCGCGGCAGAGCTGTAAAAATGGGTAACCACCCAATCAGTTCGCTTTTTATTTCTTTATATGCATTTTAGGTTCCTTGATACAGTAGCTAGTAATGAGGGTCGTTATATCCCCACTTGGTCTGTCCGTCATGAAACACACGGTGTTCAGACATAGCTGACGTGTCGTTGGTAAGATCTTAGCTAGATTATTTATTTGTGCAGTGAGTCAGTGTTGCCAGTCTATTTTTTAAAAATTAGTTTTCAAATTGCTTTCATTCCTTTAGACGTATCCACATCAGAAGTGGCAAAACATCTCTCGAGTAAATAGAAAAATACTATGGTTGTTCCTGTTCCCAAGTAGCCCAGTTGTCAATGTTGTCAAAATATTATCTTCAAAAATTAATTTATCAAATTACTTCCATTCTTTTATATTTATCCGCACCAAACTAGGCATAAAGATTATTAGACATAATAAAAAATTGCTTTGGGTGTCCCCGCGAGTAAGCAGTCCAGTTTCCAGTGTTGTCAAGCGCATGTATAAAAATTAAGGTTTCTGTTTCTTTTACTTATACAACTCGCTTACTCACACGATTCCATTATTTTATACCATTTTTCCTGTATGGTATATTCTGGGACAGATATTTGATGTGGTCCGGTTAGGGTATAGCAACCCAGCTGTCAGTGTTACCAATTTATTTTTAAAAAATAATTTTTAAAAAAATGTTTCCATATCATTGGCTTACATAACCTTGAGATGCAACAAAGGGAATCTGAGAGTCTTTGCAAATATTAATAGAATCGCAGCGCTCACTTGTTTCGATTTATGTTGTTTTGATTTAAGAAAGTAAAGAGCATAAACCAAACTTGTGCACATGAGCTTACCTTAAATTCTAAAGTATGTCTTCTCAGCTATTGGGATTTTGTTCTAATTGCGTGAAGGACAAGGAAAATGGAGGTTCTAATTGTTTTATGCACAGGAGGATTCTCCCGATTATATGAAATACCAAATACGATGGAAGTTGACTCAAATTGTAGGCCGCATGAGTGATATACGAAGATCCCCAAAATAAGATTTTTGTCTCTCCATAAATATTAGTATTTATTAGTGCAATTTTCTGTATTGTTAGTATAACAATACTATTTATATAATTTTCTTTTCTTTTCTTAACTTTTATCACTTGCTTTTATGTTTCCCTACAACATTTATAGTTGTGGTGGAGTCAGCGTTTAAAGTGAGCCGGAAAGGACGAGAACGGCGTTGTGGTAAGAAATATAGAACCTGAACGGTGTTCCTGCAAGAATATTTTTTGGCATCAAACTAAATATACTATAACCGAACCTCGTAAAAGCATTAAAAACTAAACAGTTTAACTGTAGTTCTCCTTCCGTTAAAATTTTCATACCGGTGTATGAATGACTGATTTCTATTTTCATGCTGATTTATAAATACAAAATACCAGAATTGCTGAAATGTAGGTCCTATATTGTGTCAAAGCTTTCAAAACTAAAGAAGGAAGAACGATTAAACAGAATCTATTTGAAAACGTCAAAACGTTTTTGCTTCTTCACAAGTTTTGCCATTTTTGGAACCGCTGGTCAGCAACCTTCATCCTAATCCTAAATTCAGCGTTGTTAACATTTGAAGGGGAATGTTTTGTTCATGTGTCCTCGTTTTTCGCTGGCAATACTTTCAGATAATACTAGCTAGACTTACTGACTGCACAGTAACCTTCGTTCATCTCTTATTTCATTATCTTTCTCTCTTTTCCAGAGTAATAAAATTACGACCTCTCCATGGGACCCAACTTTGAAACTATATGTGCGCATTTACAAAAGCTACAGTTGTTTTCAAATTAAAAGAGGTTTCATCCGAGCGACTCACTTTCGCGCAGTCACCAGTTTTGCGTTACCCTTCATCTCTGAAAAGGCATTTACCACCGGAACATGAATCGATCTACGTGATTGTATAGAGAGCTTGAGGACAAAAAGCTTCCCAGTTTTTAAATATATTTTTTTTTAGAGAAAGCGAGCTTCACATTGGTGCTGTCGGGGATGATGGAACTAAAGGACGAGACCTTTCCCCAGATTGAAAATACTGAATTGAAAAGGAGAAAATTATCTGAGTAAACTAATAAAAAAAACTTTTCGCGAGTGTAACGTGAGCGCACATTTTCGCTCGAGAAAGGTAAAAAAAACTTTATAACTACTCGCCGACACAGACTATGGAAACTAGATCTTTCTCTTGTCTCTGTCGCTGAATACGAGGACCATAAACCCTCTTTACCACTCACTTCCGAGACAAACTATGAAAGTTTACGATATCTATTGACTCGACATGGTATAGGCTGACGCTTGGGATGACGTGGGATAGGGAAGGAAGCGGGAGAAGGAACGGTGTCAGCCATAAATGATATGTGTTTACTTTTATGTAGTTGTCTAGTAGGATGAGAGGCAGAACTACTGTTTTGCAGTGAACTTAAGCGTTATAATATAAAAAGAAATAGTGAGGCTTTAAACGGCAATTCTCTGTCAACCACTATATAACAACACTCATGAGAGTGATCGTGATATTTTCTTGACCTGTGCCATATGTCAAAACCTGGGTATCAAAGGGAAGAAGAGCGGCTACAAGCAGTGGATGTATGAGTAAGTAATCTAAGGTTGAAAATGGTGCGTATAATTCAATGTGGAAACTACTCTAGAACATAGTGCCTTTTGTTACAGTGACGTTTGTAAATAGATCTACTAAATAAGAACCAAGAACTAAGGTAGGTGGCGGCAGTTTCACCATGTTTGCAAATCTGTCACGCATCCACATTCTCTTTGCTTTAAAGGAGAGTCATAAGATGGCAATTGTGTTAGGCCAAGCATCTCACGAGAACCTTTTTTTCCTTATACTCCCAAAATTCTCTGTAATACGCATGTCTGGAGTAGTCAGTGGTGAGGATAAACACAGTATTTATTTAACTTTTGCTGCTGTAAGCAGATGTGAATTTGTTAATTATTAATAATTTCATTCTTATCCCACGTAATTTACAGGAATGTTGAAAGTATCAGACACAGTAGGAAGTTACAGTGTGAGTTGTCTGTGTTAGTGCGTACAAGTTTCTCCATGAGCAAAGAATATCCTTTTATAGTATTAAAGACAGTTTATAATTATTTTAGTTGGAGTGCTAGATATTACGTATTTTGAACAAAAAGTATTGCAAACTGCCTAGAAAATACGATTATCAATATTATTTTTTCGACAGTATTTTTCATGAGCAAATATTTTGTTAATTTTAATATATTCTGTCAATTTATACAAGTAAAAATTAATATTTAATTGAAATGTTTCAATAATAACTGCCCAAATAGTTGTTTCTAGTTCATTAATCAATGTTAAAATAATATGCATGGGGGGTGTAACACACATTATATTTCTATTTTACATTTGCAAACAATTTCCAAAACAAACCGGCGAAATTGCATGCACATTGTTTGCTATTTCATGTTTTACAAGGCTTCCCTTTTCTTCCTTCGCGGCAGTTGGTAACTGTGTTCAACTCTTGATACATAAAATATCAACTTATTACATAGTGCAAACCCTTAGATCTAATTGAAATGTCCTATAGTGAAATTGAAAATATTGTTTCTAAAGAGATTGACTATGACACATGTATGTAGTTTTGGAACCATACCACTAAAATACACCGTGAGTTCCTTGTAGCATGTACGAAGTTACCCCCTTCAAAAATAATACATATTATGTCCATAGGTAAGTTGACTTGAGGTTGCCCAGGATAGAATCCACTGACTAACGATTGTTTTTGCTGCGAGGTACTTACGAGCTCCGTAGGAGTTAGTTAGTTAATACCTGTTAAGGGGTCTCTTTAAGCCCGTCCCCTCTTTTTAAATATTTTTAAAAAAATATTTCAAAATCTAATAGCAGTATCAGAAATTTTAAAACGTAGTTCCTTAGTATGAAATACAATGGGTAGCGACTCGAGATAACGTTCTCCCTTGATCTTGATGACTAATACGAGCCTTCAATTAAATTATGACGTCATAATCTTCGACGACGTATTACTCGACAATTCCTAACACCTCGAAATCCGTAACATCATATTAAGTAGTGTTTTGCTGAATTATGTTCGAAAATCTGTTTATACTGCCATTAGATTTTGAAATATTTTGAAAAATATTAAACATGTGTATATATCTTAGGGAGGGTGAATAGGAGGCATTTTAATAACTACTTAGGTTTTGGAAAAAAAGGCTTATAGAAACCCTACCAAAAAGTTTCATAACGAAATAATGACCTTTCTTTTTCGATGATAATACCGTTCCGGTAGGAACTTTCATCCAATTTAAACACTGAGTGGAGTATACAAGTATGTCATAAAGGATAAATAAAATATTCGCTAGCATGGAGATTGTGATTATATTATTTGATAAATTTTAAGTTATGAATATTTTTTACAAAATTTTCCTACGATGTGTAGTTTTCGAGCAATTAAGGGAAAAGATCGTTGTCACCCTGTAAAGCGTATAGGCCTAATATCTTATAGACCCGAGGCGAAGTTCCCGACAGTATGACAGTAGATGAGATTATAGACTACTGGCATTCAAGATTTTACACCTGGACCTCATTTGATTTACGATTTATATTTGAAGCAGTAAGCAGACGGAAAAAGCTATTTTTTTACCATCCGATATTGAAGTTAGGTCTGAAATGTGGTAGTCAGGTAGCCTATAGTTTCACTGTCACATCAGGGGGGTTCAGTCAGGCGATCGGATATGTTCGGCCGTTCTCGGAATCGTGACGTAGGTAGGAGTCGAAATGTGGAGTTGAAAAGCTACGCTGGGCTCCTTCGCTACATAGCGAAGTCAGCGATTTACATACTTGTAATTCTTGTTTACTAAAGTAGACTTTGTGTAATCAATACATAATACACATATTTACAACATTGGAATATACACACAGTATTGGTTGAATATTTGCATAATTGAGTAGGACGAAGAGAATTTAAATTTGATGTTTATAAAATATAATTGAAGGTAACACGATTCTCTCTCATCCACTCATTCCACTGCTCCAAACAGATTCTAGGTTTCCAACAAATTAATTTTCTGTATCTACACACACAAAGTCGGAGTGAACAAAAGTATAATTTGGGCAAAGTTATCCAGAAGCCAATCACGCCATAGCCATCAAGAAATCTAGAAACAATATTTGATTCTCCCCATAAAGAGCTGACACAATCATTTCTTTGTACTGAATATTAACAGCAATAACAAAGGGAAGGATTTGCCAGGATTAAGGAATCGGTCCTGGCTGTATTCAAATACCATCTCGACATTTGCCTTGTGCGACCGAGAGAAACTAGGGAAACCTCAGCTAGGGTGTCCGAAATTTCCTCAACCTCACAAGCACTGATCTGCTATATTGATTGGTCGATGTATATCCAACTTCCCATTCCCAATATACATCAATATAGCAAACTACCAAAAGATTTTTGAAATATTTTCCGGTGTATACCGATTCAATTATTTTAAACGGTATAAGAATCTAAGAATTATACAATTCAGAGTTAAATGAAAAACTTATTAGTCTCCAGGAGTAACCTAAATACAATATGTAGATCGTATGTACAGCGTTAGCTTGGCAATTGGAAGTTTCTGGGGAATGATCCCAACGGCCGCCCATAATGGTTGAGGTTTTTTTTTTCAGTTTATTCCTGTCACGGCAAACAAATTCTGGGATGGTTCTTTCAAAGTTGGCCCTGGTTGACATCCATCCATTATTCTGGCCTGAGCCAAAGTTGCGTAATTAAACTCAAAATGTAGATTGTGCTGTGATAGAAAACTTAGTAAAGCTTAGGATATGGAAACTGAATTTCTATTTATGGCCTTTAGGCATCTAATGCTCAGGTCGGAATAGGGGGAGAGGAAAGGACGGGAAAGGATTCGGAAAGGTGTTGGCTTATGTTGAAAGTCCCATCCCAGCATTTGCCTGGTGTGACTGAGGAAAAACCCTGGAAAATCTCTGCCAGGATAGTCGGCCACTGGGATCGAACCCACGATCTCTCGAATGCTATGCAAACGTTCTACCACTGAGCTACGGCGGCTCGGGTAGGATATGGAATAGTTAAACAAGAAGTCTAGATGTTTTCTCTCAATATTGAATCAAGAAATTCTAAATTAAAATATAAGACAACATAGAAAAACGTATTTTTTTCTAATTATGCTATAATATTAATAAGTTAGATATAGCATGTATTGTACAATTTATTTAAATAACATCTAACGTCACGTGTTTCTAACATCGAGCCGTGAAAGTTTGATTTTTGTTTTACCAAAGTGACCCGTAATATTTCTTACATACACCATACAGATACCTACAATTTTGAAACTCATTTACTTCTGAAACCAGCTTCATTAAACATGCAAATATACTCCTATATCATGACCGACAAAAAGTGATAGATAAATATTTTGTCCCGAAGTTGAAAAGTCAGATCAACGTTTGATTAAATTATCATTGGCCATAATTCCACTAATACAAAATTTGCACGAATGATAAAAAATAAAAAATCGAGACTGCAAATTCTTGTCTGTTAGCATATTTACATGAGACACATCCATTTCCAAAATTTTAAGTTCCAATATTTCATTCTTTTTAACAAATATTAAACATTGTAACTATAATAATAATAATAATTACAGGAACTTTCTATCGGTATGTATTCTAATATATTAGGTTTGCATTGAAATTGTTTAGTCTACGCTTTTCAAGTTGATATACGTGGGAGAGATATCTTCATCAAATTTTTACGTACATATATGATTTTCGTGAAATACAGGTTATGGATAAAGCGTTCAAGACGCTCGTTTTGGACCACTCATTGTCTATGTTTTCGGTTCTATGTCTTGTCACTGAATTTGCTTTTGTGTGAAAAAAGCAAGAATCACTTCATTGTTGTGAATATCAAAACCTATAACAATCAAGCTCTTTCAACAATGAACGAAAACGAAAATTAAAAATCGGCATCAATCATGCTCTTGAATTAGTTATGAACTTTCTTTCCTGAAAGTTTGAACTCTCTAGGCTTGAATTTGTAAGAGCAGCGAGGAAATTTCGTGTAACAGTGAAAAAAACATTAAATACATATGTAGGTAGTTCTGCCATCTTTTGATGGAGATCGTTGCTTTACATTATCCTTAAAAATTTCAACAACCCTTTTCTTGAATGATCTCTTTCTGTGTATCCGAATGCTAATGAATCGATATTTTAAGATCTTGTTTGTGTTTCTCAAGTACTTTACTAATGCCTGTGGACGGTTACATTTTTTTCTCAATCTCATAACTGTAACATTGCTTTCTTCTCGCAGACTCTGGACACGTTTAATTTCCTTTTCTGCTTACATTTTTCGCCAATGTTCTGTTATGGCGTTCGAAATTTTCGCTTGCTAAAGAACTAGACGAAACAAATTCGGTAGACTTAAGACATTTTTATAGGAGGAGATATATTTTAAGTGACTCAAACGCTTGCTTTCGAATGTTCCTGTTTTCGACCCGGGAGTTGCAATTAAAATCAAGAAATAAAATAAGATAATTAATCATTGCACTAATTCACAGAAGAAAAAAAAACTATCTCTACACCCAACCAACACAATGTTTTTCCTAGAAGAAAAGGCGAGATTCACGCTGTCAAATAGTCAATAGCATGTGCCGTTAGCTGGTTCCTCTGTGTGTACAACTCCTAATTACGTCACACGAGTCCCACCCGCAACCCCGGTTTTCAGCTTCGGAGGGCCAAGACTGCGCTATTTTCTTAGTTTATTATATACATACTTTGATTAAGACTTTCTTGATGCTAGATTTTCCTGTTGTGCATTCATGATAATTATATTTTATTTTCAGCCTGACTCGGAGGTTGGGTTTGGTTTGACCTATGTACTGGCTATCACATTTGCATGTTATAGATCAAACATCATTACCTCCATCTTGTAGGACATAATAATTATGTGAGAAGTAAAATATTTGTCTATAGCTTTAGTTTGAACTGAAATGAGGTAAAATTATTGCTTTTATGACATTATTTAATTCATTAGTAATGGTGGGGAAGAATGGCAAACGGATCCATATTTGGTTCTCGGTATTTTTATGGTGTTTGTTGTTACTTGGTGGTAGTGTTGTTTCTTAAGTTCTCGTATCAACTAAGTAAGTTTCTCTTATGGCACTCATTACTTTGGCCTACAGTAACGATACGATTTATTTATTGTTCGAGATCATGCATGTGCTGTACGCTTTCAGAAGTAAATTAAGCCATAGGTTGTGTTATAATCTGTTTTGATGGATAGACTTTGCGTGAATATATTGTTCTGCGATCGATTAACAGTAGGCTGTTGTTTGGAATCTGTTGTTAGATCGATATATGGTTAGATCTAGGAAATGGATCTTCTTATTGCTTTTTGTGTCCTTTGTATATTTTAATTTTGGATTAATGTGATTTAGTTGATAACTAGAAGTTCTAATGTTTCCTTTTCTTTGTATAGTATTCGAGAATCATCGAGATATCTATTATGTCTAAGCTGTTGGAGTCTAAGCTGCTTCAAAATATTTGTTTCAAAATAGTTTATTAATATGACTGATAGTGTCGCGAACAGTGAGTTACACATACCTAGACTTGCTGTAGAGGAAGAGAGACGCACACATGTGGATAGAACAAAAAACTAGGACGACAGTAGTGACACGTAGCGGACGATTCATCGTTTGGAGAACAGTTGAATGCTGAATGACGCGCGTAACAAGTGAAAACTGTACAGCGTGTAAGTACTGGTTAGGGTTGTGGAAGGAAAAATGTTGAAAATGCAGAGAAAACGGGTTAAAGTTATTGAAGTTTAAGTCCAGGATACATTTCCGCGCGTCATAGACGTTACAAACATAGACGTTACACTGTCTAGGGGAGATATTTCAAATTGTATATTTAATTGGATTGTTCATGACTGTGCAACTACTAGTGCCCACAACGTCGTCCTCTTTAATATAGAATTCAACAGAAATGAAACTGATGGAGAAGATAAAAATGAAGGAAATAACACTAACTATAACATTACTAAAATAAATAATCAGAAATTTGTGGAAAAATTGAAACTTCCGCAAATTGAACATAATTGTAATCTGATGGAACTGACAACTAACCTAGAAGATGCAATATGGACAGCAATAAGAAGTTCAGTGCCCAAAATTAAACAGAGCAACAAAATAAAAGAACACCTTTTTGGACGGATAGCCCTAATAAATTAATACGAAGAATGAAGGCGAGCAGGAAGAACTACAGAGCGGCAGGGGATCACATTTTGAGAACTATAAGGCTGCAGAAATACAGAAGCATAAAACAACAATTCGAGAAGGAGCTGAGAGAGACAAAGAAGAAAACATGGAAGAAATTTGTAGAAGAGAATCTAAGCTTAGATATATGGGGTGTGTCGTACAAAATTATAATGAGAAAAGTCAAAACCAAAGGATCTCTAAACACACTTAAAGAAAACCAAGACAACTTTACTACTAATTGGAAAAATACAATAGAATTGCTCTATCAAAAACTATTTCCTGATGACCATATTGAGGACGACAACGAGGATAACAACAAAGCAAGAAATGAAGCAAAAAAACATGATCCAGACTATGATAATGAAAATCACGATAAAATAATTGTTTCAAACGATCAAGTAGCGGATATATTAAGAAAACTAAAAACCAGGAAAGATCCGGGATCAGATCAAATAAAAAAATGAAATCTTCAAAAATAATCAACAATTATGGACAGCTTATTTAACTAAATTATTCAACGAATGCATCCAACAAGAAAAATTTCCGGAATCATGGAAAAAGCCAACCTTATAATATTCCTTAAAGGAGATGATAAGGATAAATTTAACCCAAAATCGTATAGAGCGATATGCTTGCTAAACACGATCAGCAAGATATTTGATAAAGTTATAGCTCAAGAAATCAATAAAAAAATGAACGATCTGGCAAACTGTAAACTACAATATGGTTTCCGTCCGGGTAAATCGACAGAGGATGCTATCAATGAATTATGCAAGAGTATATATACACTGAAAGAAGAAAATTGTAAATATATTATTGTAATCTTCTTTAATATTATGGGGGCCTTCGACAATTTGTGGTGGCCCTCATTACTAGTGGAACTAAAAAGCTAAATATTCATAAGAGATTATGGGATAGGGTGATAGAGGTGGAAACGGCGGACGGCGTCGTGGCGAAGACTCCTACTAGGGGCTGCCCTCAGCAATCGCTGTTACGGCCTGTCTTCTGGGACCTAGCCTTCCAGCCTTGCCTAGAGATGCTGAGCGGGATGCAGCAAGTTGAGAGGGTGGTGGGATATATCGACGACCTGGCGGTCGTAATAAAGGGAAGTAGTCTTGATCTGGAAACTAAAGCCAACGAAATTACAGAGAAAATGACATTGTGGTGTAGAGGAAACAAGCTAACAATATCATCTGATAAGACAAAATATAGGCAGTTTAAATTACAACAGAGGACCAATAACTAAAGTTAATGGGAAGTCAATAAAAAGAGAAAGATATATCAAATATTTAGGCCTAACATTGGATGAAAAGTTAAATTTCAGACAACATACGACAATTGTCAAGAATAAAGCAGTCAAAATAACACATAAGTTAGTTAATATTTCAGTAAATGACTTTAAAATTCCCTTGAAAATAATATGTATATACCACGATGTCATAATAAGAGCAATTGTGGGCTACGCCGCAAGTGTTTGAAGTCATCGACTCGATGATGTTAGACAAAAAATAACAATTGATCGAGCGCTACGACAACTACTTTTGCGTCTTTTAGGCACCTATAGAACTACTTCAACTGAGGCTCTCCAGGTCGCACTGGCTGTTCCCCCCTCCATCTCCAAATTAAGAAATTAGGTGCTATGTATTGGCTAAAAAAGAAAGACCAAGATAAATTAATTAAAATTCTACATAGACCTGCAGAAAACGTTTTTGAAATCAATTCAATCGTGGTCGAGGCATGGCAGAACCAATGAAACGCAACAGATAAAGGAAGGAGATTATACTCTATTTTTTCGAGCATTGAGGAACGATTGGATATGCAGCTGGAAGTTACGGGAGGTTTAATGCAATATCTAACTGGCCACGGTCCCTTTCGACAGAAGCTGCACCAGATGAACATCTTCGAGGACAATATGTGTCATACTTGTGGGGTGGTGGCTACGCCCGAGCATATCGTTATGCGATGCCAAGAAACTGAGCTTCTTGCTAGAGATGAGAGAGAGAGAGAGCTCCTAGGGGAGACCCCCGTCACAGACGTTCTGAGAGCTCCGGAACTGTTGGCGGCCCTCAGGGGACTAACAGATAGAATTTCCAACTATTATAAAAGAAAATTCATTAACGGCGTGAAGCACCGCGTACAGGAGACAAGATAAGGGAAAATAATGCAACAGCTTTAAAAGTAAGCTGGTGGGTGATCGTGTCCGCGCAGCCGCGCCGTGACAACCGCGTCTATTAAGAAACAGAACTTAAATGTGAAGTGAAATAAACTAAAAATGTAAACATAATTAGAATAATGTGTCTGCTGGAACTCGGAAGAACTAGCGCCTTGAGGCGGAAACCGTCACAAGAGACGCTCTAAGTGTGTGAGTGTGTGAATGGAAGAGGTTCTGATTTATAATATAGCGAGTAAGGGAAGATAATAATTGTGCAAAAACGCTGATCTTCTGGAACCCGGAAGCAAAGTGGCTAGATGAAACAAGTGGAATGAGTGAGGAGAGAGTGCGTGAATTAAGTGAAATTTGTGTAAAGTGTGGAATAATGGAAACGAGACTGCAGATGGAGTAACCTTTGACAAGAAGATGTAGTTAGTACCAGGAATGGGATGGCGAAAAAAACTTTGTGGATTTACCAACGCATCCACGCGCACCTAATCCTATGTTGTTGTTTTTTTAAATCTTGTTACAGGAAGAAGAAGAAGAAGCAGCAGCTCAAGTTATGTGTTGTCCTGTTTTGTCCTTGTCCTGTCCTTGTCCCCTTGTTTGACTCCTTAAATGTTATGTACTTTATGTTTCTTTGTTGTTTTTCTAAATAAATAGGATATAAGTATAAAGGGTTCTCCCCCATACAAAAGGTCCATATATGATATTAAGGCCAGGAGAACATTCTGGACGCCTGGCAAAAGCCCGTCCCGCAACCCCAGAAGTCTCAGACTGATGGAACACAGGAGCTTTTTGGGATACCGGAACTCCGGTAATCCAAGAATCTCTAGGGACATGCCTGCCCCAAGGCAAGGAGAGCGAATATCTGCTCGTGATGCACGTTGTGAGACTCGGTGTGTAAGGACATTGGGGCATCTGGTATGTTAATAGTGCAAAAGTGGCGATGGGTATTAACACGAATGTTGAGAGGTCCACCTGTTTTCCCCACATAAAAGTTATCACAAACTTTGCAGGTTAGGATGTATATAACATTAGAGGTGTGGCATGTACGCTTGGGATTTAGGGTGTATCGGCCATTAGCAGTATTGATACTGACTGGGAGCAGTGATGAAAATGGAGCAGGTCTTACATCTGGGTCTCATGCATGCATGAGCGTCGGTTTGGGATGGTGACGAGGAAGGATTTGTAGGGACTAAGATGTTTCTAAGATTAGGTCGATGATGAAAAACTAATCTATGTTTGGTGGAGAATACTGATCTTGTCTCTGTTTCAGATTGGAGAGTGTGGAAATGGGAGTGTAGGATTTGTTTAACCTTGGTTAGTTTAGGATGGAACTGGATGATTAGAGCCGGTGGGTTGAGTAACGGTGGGTTGGGAGCTGGTTGGTTGGGCGCGGCGGGTCGGGGTTTGATTGGGTTAAATGTGTGAGGATGCACGGTGAATCTGTTTGGTTACAAGGTTAAGGGAGTTGACACTATGTAAAGATGTGAAGATTAGTGTTGTGTATGTGTGTGTTTCTTTTTCCACGGAACAGATAAGCTGTAAGTATTTTCCTTACTTTTTAACATAAATTTACCTTAAATTGCCCTTCCGGCTTTTTCTCTGTATTAGTGAAATATATATATATGTATATATATATATATCAGTACAAAACACCGTTTGGGGTAAAAGGAAGAGTGACGCAAGAATTCTACGCACAAAAGAAGTGATATCTATTTTGCGAGTGACTTTCTTTGTGTCACTATGGCGAAAGTATTGCCTTTGTAATAAAATTAAGAGACACTATCCTTCCGTCATAGTGACGCAAAGTAAGTCACTCGCAAAATAGATATCACTTCTTTTGTGAGTAGAATTCTTGCGTCACTCTTCCTTTTACCCCAAACGGGGTTTTGTACTGATATCACTTATTTTGTAAGGGTGCCTATAAAAAAAACACTGTAACACGAGCCATCTATGCCGATGCTCCTCTCTCCTGCACAGGAGCTATAGTGGGTAGGAGACACGTGCACTATAAATACAACGCAGAAACCACATCTGCGAGGTTACTTTGGTGACCTGGTGGTTAAGGCGTCGAGTTGGTAAACAAAAAAAGCCCTGGTTCGAGTCCCGGCGAGGTTAACACTAGATTTTCCTTTCAGAATATATTTTCATGTGTTTATATATGTTTATATTAATTATTAATAATTGCTTTCCTGCATTTTACGTACATTATCTTATTAAGTTAGTGACCATGGCGAAGTGGAGGTTAGGTAAGGTTATTTAAAAAATACAGTAATACAGAGCCGGTGGGTTGGGAAACGGTGGGTTTGGATTTTTGAGTGGGTTGAGTGTGTGAGGATGCACGGCTGATCTGTTTGGTTACAAGGTCAGAACGGTAGCCTCCGTTGACTAGAGCCTCCTGGAGGTGTTGGTTGTAAGTTTCAGCACCAGAGGTGGTGGAATCCAGGCGTTGTCCTCTGAGGGCAAGGGAGAAAGGAATCGCTTTCTTGGTGTGGTACGGATGGGAACTTGACTAGTGTAAATACTGCATATGGTTGGTGGGTTTTATGTGAACGGAAGTGTGAACCCAATCACTATCAATACTGCTAATGGTCGGTACACCCTCAATCGCAAGGGTACATGCCACATCCCTAATGTTATATACATCATAACCTGCAAGTTCTGTGATGCCTTTTATGTGGGAGAAACAAGTTGTGCTCTTAACATTCGAACTAATAACCATCGTCACTTCTGTACTATCAACAAACCGGATGCCCCAGTTTCCTTGCACACCGAGTCCCACAATACCAATTTTGATCTATCTTTCCTTGTTGACATAATCCATATTTTACCCCCTACGACCAGCACCTCAACACGCCGTCTGAGGGAGAATGCCTTTATTCACGGTTTGAGCGCGAAAATAAAACCGGGCCTTAACCTTCAATAACTCTAAGCTCCCCTTTTCCTCTTCAGTTTCAACACATTTCCATCCACGATCCCACCATGTACTTACACGCTATACAGTTATTATTATTCCATGTTCCGGAAATCTACGCGCTACAGCAGTCAGTTGTTCTTCAGTTTTGACGCTTTGTCCTCTACGTGTCGCCACTGTCTCTTCAAACTTGTACTTTGTGAACACGTGAACTTCGTTCTCTTCCTCTATACTTGAAAAAGTGTGAATACACGAAATATAGTGACTTTTTTTATGTGTATATGTGAATATGTGTGGTCTAATGCGAAAGTAAGCTGTAAGTATTATCCTTTTCTCTCCTTCATTTGACTTAAATTTACCTTATATATATATATATATATATATATATATATATATATATATATATCATTTTGTGCACAGATTTGTGTATTTTTTGCATTTCGATAATTTCTTGTTTTCCATATTTTGATTGCTTTGATTTTCGTACCAGTGATTCAGTGCATTGTATTGCGAATTCAGTAGACATGTATGTGTACGTGAATTGAAGCCATTTTTATAGTGTTAGTATTAGTGACTGATTCTTATTGTTGTTTCTCTTCATCAGTGTATCACTCGCTAATGCCAATATCAACAATAACCTTTTGTTCCATTTCAGCCTCACCTAAAATTATAAACAAATATTTCACGTGTCAAAAAAATTATTATACCCAAGATGCAAGTGGGTCTGTGAGAATAGGGAACAGGACCGAACTAAGGCAGAATCTGTCATAAAAAATTTGTGCAAACAAAATGTGCATAATTTTTATTATTTCCAGTTACAGATACTGTATCTGTAACTGGGGTAATACAAATAATGTATATTTTGATTGCACAGATGTTTTATGACAAACTTTGGCTGAGTTCCGTCCGGTGACATTTTGGAACATACCCAGGTAACGTTTTTTACTTGATAACATGCGTATGCTATAGAAAATACATAGGTCAACCAAACGCAACCTCCGAGTCAGGCTGAAGAAACTCGTATCATGAATGCACAACAGGAAAACCTAATATCAAGACAGTTTTAATACCTAAAAACACATCACAACATAAAAATTAACTTGCGTATTACATAAATCGAGATAATATTATTTGAAAGCTTATCAATTTGTAAACCAAAACTAAATCTGGATACAGGACGCGTAGATGAAATTTGGATCCCACTTATAAATAGAAATTTTAATAAGCAAACAATATAATAGCTTTTCTTTTTACACCAACACAACACAATAGTAAGGTCAGTGTTTCTCCAGCACACACGTTGGTATATGAGGTTTGTACTCGGATGAGGGGTTCCACTCGCAACATTATCCACTCTGCAGACTGATTTCCGCCATCTTCGATGTTTACACTTTAGCACAATGAATAATCTATTATTACACTCGTTCACTTATTGTTAACATTACCTTTGGTTATACCTGATGATGAGGATAGTTTATTCCGCGAAATCGATCGCATTATATGTTGTGCTATTCAATGCCGTGACCATTGGTAAGGATTGCTGCCACGCAGGTAATAATATTTCTATTATGTTCGTCGAATACCTGCTGTTGACCTCTCTAAAAATTTAGGTCATCAACATAGAGACGGATTTTAGAGGTAATATCATGAATATAAATATCATTAATATAATGGGACTCTAATAAAGAACCCAAGGGAGATCCCTGCTGTATACCGTTAATTATTCTAGCTTAGTTAGAAATCATTTTATTTAATTTTACCAAGAAGGTATATTTGTTAAGGTGAAAGGCTACCCAATAATTAACATGGGCCAGGATAGGGCGTTCTTTGTACAAGTAAACTAGAAAGATAGAAATGCCGCTGATGTATAATATTCCACAATAGTAACAGCTGATATTTCTGCTAAAAAATTAACATATTGTTGTTCATATAATGGTTCTTAGTAGTCTAAAAATATATGTTAGTATTCGTAGCAAATACGAGAGACTGTTTAGTTTCTGCAGTGCTTGTAGACATGTCCACGCGGAAGAAACCATACAGATCAATGAAAATGTGCTACAAAACTTCCGTATTTTTAGGTTTCAGTTCTATAAAAGGTAATAGTAATTAGAAATATACGTTTCTTTCGTAAAAATTTGTTTCTCTGTAAATACTCTTTTTTAACAAACAGTTCACTAAATATTTCACGCTTTTTGTTTCAATAAAATTTAGACTCAGGGCTTTAGTTGAGAGCCTACAGAGGCCTATGCCGTATACTCTCTGATTAACCTTAAAAATTAGCGTATACCATCCGCCAAGATGAATACACAATCTACACAGTAACAAATATAGGGGTTGATTCAACACTTTTCGGCGTTCCAGGGCGACCACTACAATTTGTGTAAAATCAACACAATAAACGTTTTTATTTCGTCGATTCAGCACAGTATTACATCCTCCGTTATTTGTTCCGAATTGACATTCACAACAAACTTAAAAAGTGTTGAATCTCCGAAATCAACACCGTTATTTATATTAATTTAACAATGAAAAACGTGGTGGTCGCTCCGATAACCATTGAATTAACACAGCCAGTTTTACTATGCTTAAAGATTCATAAACTAAAATATTTTCAGCGCATACCTTTTGAAAATTCTAGGACTGCAGCATTGTTTATAATGAAACTTTTCGTGATACACATTATGTGTGAACCTGATGTTAAAAACGTATTCTCGAGAGTAATAATTAAGTTCTATTTTAATTATTCTTAATACATTGAATTGAATATTGAAATTAAAACAATACAGGTATTAGCAAATAGTTTTAGTTGCATTTGTGGCCTTTAAATAGTTTTAATCAACATTTCATAAGAAAACCAAATGTCAGTGTATACAGTTCAAAGTATTTGTTTTTGTGTTTAGTAATCGAAATAGGATACTAAACTATATACACTGAACAGTATTTCAATTGAGTGATTCTTTTCCTATACTACTCAAATATTTATAAATCAAGAACCTTAAGTCAACATGACATTGGAAGCAAATTCGAATATATTTGGAGTTAAATCTTTACCTTTCTTCAACACATTCCAGTTAATATATGTGTAGTTTTTCGCATCCATTATCCTTGTATCACATAATAAAAATACATTTCTTTCCCACAAAACCTAAAGGATATATAAGTACATTTGTTAATTCATAAATCAAACATTGCTTATATGATCCAAGATGTCGATACAACCCAATAGGTAGCCAAACAATGTAAACTACTGAAAGTTACTCTGACTATTTTAAACATTTTGTTCAAAAATCTTTGAATCATAGTTAGTATTTGTTACAAATTAATTATTTTTTCATTTTACATTCTGTAAACTTCATCTGTTCTTTCTGAAAAAAAAAAGTCCTCTAGGATTATTGCTATTTAAAGAATTCTACTTACTTGCATGTAACTGCTAATGTATAATAGTTCCATACTTATCCAGAAAATTGTTCACCAACTACTAGTATCCTAAATCGCAGCTCAACTATTCTTCAAAGTCTTGTTTGCATTTAATTGCAACGAAACAGTATGTTAGGATAACATATCGTGAAATAGAAATAATCACACATACAAAAATTATTTTATCACTTCACACAACATGAAACATTAAATGAAGTTCACAATTGTTTCATCTATATACTCACACTACAGCTCATCACATGTTTTACAATATGTTCCTAGATGGCAGAGATTGTGTTTTCACATGAATGTTATCGTTCACCATAACATTTTATCAACATTTCCTCAACAATATCAAAACTACATTTATTTCTATTCATATAAATGCATGATTTCTCGTTTTCAGATACTAACTTATCTTCAAGATCATTCAATTGAGAATTTCCTTAATTCATATCCTCTTCTTTTTCTATTACGTCATTCAATATCATTACATTTTCATTATCATCATTATTTTTAATTATTTTCTCTTCCTCATTTTGCTCCTCGGGAACAAAATTAGTATCCTGGTTTGAATCGATTGAAATTTGATTGGATTTATTTGAGATATTAAATTGTGACAGGTCAGGTTCTAGTTTTATTACAGATTCAATTATTTTCTTCACATGCAAAATATCTAGGAGGTCTTCGATTTCTGATGGATCTACGAATACCAGGAGATGTCTCTTTATTATCTTTCAGTGGATGTGTGGAGTAATACCACCAATTTTGGTTTACCTCGGGATCTTGTATAAATCTGGAGAATTTGTACAATACAAATGATCTGGACCTATGCTATATGTTTTCTAAAGAATTTAGAAATGCCATTGTCAATAAACTCTGTACAACTACTTTGTAAAGCTCAACACTATAATTAGGCCATTGCCTGTTGTGTTGTCACTAAATAAATAAATAAATAAATCTTTATTTTGTTGAACATCTATACAGGTTCTAAGTTAATGCCAATGAACTTTTCTTAACCTTCCATTTAATTGTATCAGTACTAAACGATTTCCTAGAATCTTTTCTACTTTGGCTCTTAGAAATTGAGGTGTTTCGTTAGTTGATTCTTGTTTTGCGAGATTTTTTTAGACAACTCGACTGGATTTCTATAGAGCTTTTGTAATAATTTATGATAAATACTATTATAAATAGTGCAAGGTCTATAAGAAAACGTTAGTTCAGCTGGTGACTTATCATTTAGATTTCGAGTTGTTGAAAAACGAATAGAAGCCTGTACTTTTTGAATTATTTCTTCCCAACTTGGTTCGATTTGATCTCTAGATATTCTCTTCAATAAAACTTTTATGTTCTCTACATGTCGTACGGCTACTTTTGGGATGCCAAGCAGGCGAATGACATAGGTTTTTTTTTTTTGGTATTACACCAGTCATTGAATTCTTGACTAGTAAATGGAGAACCATTATCCATTACCAAAACATGTGGTATTCCTATCACATCAATGAACGCATTTAAATGTTGTGTAGTCTCCTGTGCAGTATTATGCTTATATATCGTACCTCAATCCATCTTGAGAAGCTATCAACCCCCAATAAGAACTTTTCCCTGCAAAATCAAAAATAATCAAGATGCACACGATCTAAGGGTTGTGTAGCTTGAGCTCAGCTTTTATACCATTGTTTATTATTTGATCGATGCATTTCTTGAGATGAAACGCATTGAGCGATGGAAACCTCTATTTCATTATCAATAGATGGTCATCAGTAGTAAGCCCTCATGATAGCTTTAATAAGCTCCAGGCCTAAATGATCTTGATGTAAGCTTTTTAAAATTCTATTCCTAAAAGTTGGCAGTATTATTAGACGACAGCCCAAAAATAAACATTTATTTTCTACGATTATAATTTCTTTCCGTCTGAAATAATCACGATATATTTTAGTTTGTTGATGCTTTGGCAAATGTTTTATCCAACCATTTCCTATCCATTTTTACACTTGTAGTATTTTTTATTTGCTTGGGGAAATTAATCATCTAAGTAGACTGCTAATTGAAATTTATTGCATAATCTTGCGATTGCATATCATCTTTTATTGCTTCATTCATGGGTAATGTAGATAGGCAATCCGAAACGTGCACTTGTTTATTATAATGAATTATGTAACTGTAACCGAGGGAAAAGTGCCCATCGTAACAAATGGGGATGTGCTAACGATGGTAAATCTTTTTTCGCTTCAAATATCAACTTTACGGGTATGGAGTTCGTATATATATCATACTGTTGTCCATACAGATATCTATGCAAGTTTTTACTCCATATACCAAAGAGAGAGCCTCTTTCTCAAAATGATTGTAATTAGATTCGGCTGACGAAAGAACAGAAGATGCACATGCTACAGTTTCAATTTACCATCTTTTGTTTTATTACATAATTGGACACCAATCCCGTAAGGACTGGCATCAGTAATAAGAACCTCTTTGGGATTAAAAATCTGTAGACATTTTGTTTCTCTAATTTATTTTTTACATTATCGAATTCAGTTTGATGCTCCTTTCTCCACATCCATTTGCTATTTTTCTTGTAATAATGTACTTAGTTCATGTAACTGCGGTGTTGGATTTGGTATATGTCGTTGAAAAAAGTTAACATCCCTAGAAAAGACTTCAACTGACGAGAATTAACTGGAGGTGGGCTTTTTTCTATAGCCTCCTGATTTTTTTTATGGGTTCGTATCCAGCAGTCGAGAGGCTATGTCTTAGATATTCTTCCTCCGCTTGAAAAAATTGACACTTTTTCTTTTATATTTTTACATTTAACATTCAAAATTTTTCTAATACTTCACAAGTACATCCCTAATATTGCTGCACACCACTTCCTGATATTATCGCGTCGTTCAAGTAGGCCTGAGCGAATGGGAAGTTCACTTATTTATCCATATTTAAAAAAATAAAAATGGTGCGCATGTGAGCCCAAAAGCCAACCTATTATTTGAAAATAGCTCCCAAGACGTATTGATTACTAATAGCTTTTTGAATCTCTACCGAGTTCCAGTTGGAGATACGTCTAGTTAAGGTCCAAACTTCCGAAAGTGTCACATTCCTGTAATTTACCTATTAAGTCGTCTATTGTGGTAAAGAATAATACATATTTCTTAACACGATGTTAATCGTTGTTTTGAAGTCTGAACATATACGTATATCATTAGTATCCTTTTTGCGACGACTACAATAGGCGTTGCGCATTCGGCATAGGGCACAGATGATATTCTACCCTGCTCCTCTAACTTATGTAAACTTGACCTAACTTTATCTGATATGTAAGGGATGTTGTAATGTTTTTTAAATATAGGAGAACTATATAGGTATGTTTACTTTATAACCTTTGATAAGATCTTTTTACTATCTTTAAACACATCTGAATAAGTATTTATTATTAATATGGTAAAATGTTGCTGCAAGTTTCTTTTCAACTCTCTGTCGACTTTTTGTGATTCAAGTTGTTTAATGTTTACACTTTCCTGACTAAAACTAGAGTTCCAATTAGGCCAAACTGAATCAAATACATCTCGAACTAATTGCATATGTTTTAATGGTGCATGCACAACGTAAAAGTGAACATATACGATTCTTGTACCCAACACAAACTGCATATTAATAACTCCTTTGACTTTTACCATTCGCTGCTATTAGATTAGTTTGAATTGCAATAAGCTGTTATTTATGCCTTACTTTTTGAAGAGTTTTTCATGTCATAATACTGCCTGCAATTCCAGTATCAATTTCTGCTGAAACTGTATTTCCATTAATATAAATTGAATGTAACCAAGGTTCATTATTTTTTAGATTCAGAAAATTATTTTGACCCTATTTTAGCAGTTGTCGTCTATTTTACTTTATGCACCAAGATATCTCTTTTTGTACATAACTCATCACTAATAGTTTTCAACTGTTTCCCAATTCTCGTCAAAACTATAAAAATTAACCTATGAATTAGCCATTATTCTATCAAGTAATGAAAGTATGTGAATTCGAATCGTTAATCCTCCGTCGCAATTAATAATTATTAAGTGTATTACTCTTAATGAATTGAATTGAATATCGAAATTAAAACAATACAGGTATTAGCAAATAGCTTTAGTTGCATTTGTGGCCGTTAAACAGTTTTAATCAACATTTCGTTAAAAAAAACCAAATGTCAATGTACGCAATTCAAAGTATTTTTCTTTTGTGTTTAGTAATCGAAATAGCATACTAAACTATATACACTGAACAGTATTTCAATTGAGTGATTCTTTTCCTGTACTACTCAAATATTTATAAATCAAGAACCTTAGGTCAACATGACATTGCAAGCAAATTCGAATATATTTGTAGTGAAATATTTACCTTTCTTTAACACATTCCAGTTAATATGTATGTAGTTTCTTGCATCCATTATCCTTGTATCACATAATAAAAATACATTTCTTTCCCACAAAGTCTAAAGGATATATAAGTACATTTGTTAATCCATAAATCCAACATTGCTTATAAGAATATAGGAATATAGGGAATACTGCTTACAAGTAATACCATGTCTTAAAGTAAAGATAATCCGCAGAGTTAAGATGATTGTTAGGTATTTCCATTATATTTATGACACCATTTATGTGTTATTCTGATTCTGAGTTGGATTTACTTTCAAAACGCCTAAACACCCTACATCGCAACATCAGCTTCATCCAGGAACTTGAAAACACTGGAAAGTTATATTTTCTGACCCCGTCGTCTACAGAAGAAACAATAGATTTCAAGCTTCTGTATGTAAGAAACCATCATCTTTACATACGTACATACGTCAACAGTCTGGCCACTCGTTTATTTCCAAGAGCAATACTTGAAAAAAATAAATCCTGTGAGAGTATAAATTTTGCACCGACCGACAGGAATTAGAAACTTAAATACAACATATTTGTTCTCTAGTATTGAGAGTGGATACCACGTAAATCAACCTGACTCCTGACTCAATCCGACAAACGACATTTGTACAAAGCACTAACACTAATCAATTAGAATAAAAATTTGTTAAAATACGACACTACTGTTGTAGACGGCATTCTCGGAAAAGTAGTTTACCTGTGAACGACGTCTGAATCGAACGGTTGGCCTTCAAGGATAGATGAAGAAGAATCCAGGGCGGCTAAATTTACAACCGTTTGTTCAGATAGGTAGTTTGCTTTAGTTGAAATGAGAAGCTATTTCTTCCCCAATATAATTCCCAATTTATTATGATTTATTTGCAGCAAAACGAGATGAAGATGGAAATAAGTAATTGATATGTGAGTAGAACTGATCAGTTGAACTTACATAAATAGAAAATTTCTTTAGTTCATTAGAATGTTCGCAACGATACTAGTTACATATATGGCTGTAGAACAAGCAGAGTAAAATTGAATGAATTGTTCTTCCTTAAATTTCAGTATAAACTTTTCTTCTTAAAAGTGAACGAAAGAAACACATCAGTTTTAGGAATTAAACAATAGTTTCTTGTTTTGATAATTTAGAATAAATCCTTGACTAAGAAATGGAACCAAGCTTCTGTTTAAAAATTGGATAATTTCTTGATACTAGAAATTATGCAGGATCAATCCTCTCCAGAATGACTTGTACAAAATAGACTCATACCGCCTAAGAATAATAGTAATTAATAGAGGGCGGATTTTTCATATTTCTATTTCGATAATCTTCGTGACTAAAAATTCGATTTAGGCTGTTTGCAATTAAATTGTGGGTGTTTTATTGCACATATAATGACATATTTTAGGTGTTCCCACATATTTTGCTCTTTAGTGAATATACTAGCATGTTTCAAAGACGTTTCACCTATGAACTTTCGTAAAACACTTTTTTTTTATTTCCGGAATTGAAACTCTTTGAGAGGTTATTAACCGTTATTTAAACACCAAGCTGTCCGAAGTGAAAAATTGATGGATGCCAAACTGACATCATCACAACTGTTAGAAAACCAGAGTGTGGAATATGCTGACCAAGAAAGATGTTTATCTTTCAAAACATCTGGTATAGTGGCGACTGGGATTAGATTTACATCGGCACTGAAAAATACTGTTGGTTTCACCTCACTTGTCCCCCGCCTCTCAACTTTTTTGATTGTCCTTTGCTTGGTCGCTTTATCTTCATTGCACGTGTTTGAGGGGAACAGAAAACAAAGGCTTGATTGACTCTTAGCTTCTTTAGAAGAGGGTAGTCGAAACTATGTTGTTGCTTGTGATATTAGCGACAAAGAAAATTTTGGGTAATTTTAGTCCCCATCTTCACTATTAATACAGCATGTCAACTTGAGATTGTTCCGTATTCCAGTATCGCTGTCTTTACTCGGGAGTACTTGTTTTACTCTCCGAATGAGCGCATTTCGCAGAAATATTGTGGGTTAGTGGTTGTGTGCTAATTTTATTTATTAATTCAAAGACCAAAATTTATTGGCAAACAGGTGACTGCGACGAATATTTAGCTTAATAGACTTTCAGCACCTTTGGCTCAGGTCGGTATAGGAGAGGGAATTGAAGTACCGAAATAGTCGGCCAGGGCCTAGGTTTGAAGATACCATACCGGCATCTACCTGGTCTGACTGAAAGAACAACTCTGAAAAACCTTAGTCAGGATGTTCTTCCTCCGGATTTGAACCCGTGACTTCCGAATGCGAAGTAGATACTCTACCAACTCAGCTACGGCTGCTCGATGTTGGATTTTCAAAGATGTTAAAAATCTCTCACGACTCTTCTAATCTTACATGTACTGTACTTATATAAATCGATCAGTTGTGTGGAAACTGGTATAGGTAGCATTAACATTTTTAAATAATATTTATATTAAAAGAACGGCAATCAGAAACGAGATCGGCAATCAAACCTTTTGCGTTGACAACATTTAATATAGGCCTACTTGTACTTGCGAGAACAACAACGAATGAAATAGAAATACCCTAGAATCACGAAGCCTCAAAAGAAGAGATCTATTGAGATCTTTAGAACTTCAACTGGGCTGAAACATGTTGAGCTAAGAAAGAATGTAGTAAAATTCCTAAAATTAAAATGCGTACAACTGACAGTTTTTTAATGCTGCGAACTCTCTCTGCGTACAAAAATATCCTTACCGATAAACGAACGAGTTGTTTCGTACCAAAGAACCTTGCAAAGTATCTTCTTATCTACTGTAATAGGTCTAACAGTAGCCACGAACATAATTGATACACTGTATGAGTTAAAGAAGGTTCATAGAGAAGATATCAAACTTGTGTATAGTCTGCAGAAAAAATAGTATTTTACATCAGTTTTATGTCTTGTTGCAATATTTACTTATCCCTTTTAGTGCATATTTAAGAGAATATTTTTGCCATTTTTAAAGAATATTTGCGTGCATATTTTAGCTGTTTTCTGTGCATATCGATTCACCCTCTAGTTATTAATAATATCTATGAAATTCCGAGACTGAGCTTCTGTTTACATGTTGGTGAGCAGACGTTTAGAGAACAAAAATGTTACCTGACTCGTCGATTCCACACAATTGCGAGTTCTACATGAAGGAAATAATAAAGAGTTCTCCAAGTCACGATTTTCTCCAGAGATTTCCATAGTTTTGCATAAATTACAATGGTCACACTTTATGATGCCACACTCTGATTGGTGCTTAATGATATCATAGACTAGAAATGACATGTTTATTTGCTAAATTTTGGATCATACGATCGGTGGTTTGAAGTTCATGTAATATTTCTTTGATCATGTGAATAATTCTTTACTTGAAGTTATTTACCAATTTCTATACTCACTCATTTGGGGACATTACACGGATATCCAAAGACCTTTGGTATTTGTGAATTGTTTTCGGATAACCTACGATCATTTTAATGAATGGAAAATTCCATAAATTATATTTCTTATTTACAACCAATTCCAGATTTATTAACCTGTTTCAATATAACGTGACATAATCACTTTTGAAATACACGACATAATATTAAATCTAAACACACCTACACAGAAGGGGCACATACACACACACCTCAACAAAAAGCAGAAAATCTGAACAGCTACCCAAGAACACCATAAGGTTCAAAACGGGACAAGCGCCGGGCAAAAACAGCCTGAGTCCCGAACATGAATACACTCCAGTGAAGTATCATCAAACTTCATAACTAGAAGGTACCCCTTGTGTTTCTCCCTAAAGAAGGGTAAGAAAGAAAGAAAGTGGAACTGCACTTTCATGTGGACAAGTGGTTAAGGCTCGCGAAGAGTCTCCAATGACACCCAGACTGAAAGCCGACCAGCTGGACCAACTCAAACGGGTCACTCGAGAGCTACGTCACGACTTCACCAGCCGAGGTCATGACACACGACCACTGAACGGACGAGAAAGATAAGGTATCAGACTAACGAATCTATAGTAAAAATTATCTCTTATCACCAGGACACACAAGTACCGAAAAATCCCGAAGACGGAGCATGCGATTACCGAAGGATAACTAAATCCGAAGTATAGCACAGAGATAGCTGAAACGATAAAAAGAACGGGGCTGAGACATAGAAGGAAAGATTCCCCACCCCACCAGAGAAGAGAGCGCAGAGAACAACCCACATTACCGCATAGAAAATGCCAGAGTAGCCCAAGCCTCTACACACACAGACAACAGACTGGAGGCGTTAATTTACAGTTTATCCATAATCGCACGTAAGTCACCGAAGTTAACTTTAAATTCAAATAAAAGCGGTGACAAAAATATAACAGTCTGAATCTCATAAAACAACGAGTACGCAGCAAACACTCACACGCACCAATAAAGGACCACGCACTACAGTAAGACCTGCAGCTTTAAACTGCACAAGTGATATTCGTCGTATTCTGGCAGAAAGAGAAGGAGTAGGAGAAATAAAAGTTCTAATGTACTACCTATCTGCCAGAAGACAGTGATATCGTCCCCTGGTGTACAAGGTCACTGTAGAAAATATTAAACTCAATAAACGTGAAAATAAATTCATAAGATAACATTAAAATACTGAAAGTTTAATGTGTGTGCACTCACTTTAGTCAATATAAAATTTAGTTCACTATAACCCTTGTACTGTACGCGACAGTGTAAGTTTCAAAATAATATCTGCGTAAATCATTATTCAAATTGACTTAAACATTAGCTACTCCTACATGCGATAAAATTTCAGTAAAATTTAGTAAACCCTTTTTACTCACTGTTTATTTCAGTAAAATGACAGAAAAGTTAAGTTATTGAACACAAACTATATCAAAATTCGCAGTCAGAAGTACTGAAGTTCAATTGTACGAAACAATCATTTGGATTTGAGTTGAAAATTCACATTTCTTGAAGGGAGATACCCGACAGATCATATTGCGGTTTGGAAAAATAAAGTATGTTTGGAATTCAACATTCTGTCCATGAAAAATCATTCAGTTACTCAGTAATCGAAAAATTTATGATTTAACAAAATTATTTCACTTTGAGATTCAAGTCCAAAAATTCTTGTTTTCTAAAATAATACGAGAATCACTGCTTTACATGCAGACGTATTCAATCGTAATTACAAACATTCAAAAACTTTTACCCTTTCCTGCTTTATCACTTTCACTATAAGCTATGGTCCAGTTCTACTTTCTAAATTTCAATTATTAAGCATTAAACATAACAAAATTTGACTTTGTAGGTATTTTCGAAATAAATATTTAAAATTTCATAACATAGGTTTGGATACTATTTGGGGTTTTTGATCTAGACAGCTCTGGAACAGGTTGAAATTTAACATAAAACAATCGAACGGAACTAAAGCCGAAGAAACAGAGCGCAAATACTCAACCATTACTGAACGAATAAAATCATGGTGAGCTCGTCGTATTAAACCTTTCGCATGAGTAGCTAAAGAAAAATAACTGAATTGAGTGCATAATGCATAATTTTACTTATAAAACATAAACTTTAAACTTATAAGGCAAGAAAGATAGATCTGTTGACGGTTTTCTTCTTATATAAATCAAGGCATCATAACATGTGGACCACCCACGTCCCCTTACCTAGTTTAGCTCCGCATAGCTATAAAACAACCTTGCACTGAAAATCTCACTATCAAAATATTACTCATCGTGCAAAATGTTATCACAACCGAAAATAGAATTTAGATATTACTAATTTTGCATTCGGAAGTACAAAACACGAAAGAGAATAACATTCACTAGAATTTCTTAAAGATGTCTTCCTTCATTTGGACAACGAGCAGGGCAGACGACAAGATGAAATCTTATGTTCCAAAATTTAGCTGCTTCGGTAATAGGACATGGTCTCGTAATTATTTTTACTTAAATTTATTGTTTACCTGAACAAGCGCACTGATTTAAAGCTCGAAAAGAGTAATTTAAACTTATATTGTAGATATAATTTTACGGAGTATCAGTTGCCTCCTGCATCTTCATATCACTTCAGCATACCATCTCTCTAAATAGGACACGCCTTCTTCCTCAACAGTTGAAGAACGCAGGCGCAGAACCAAAACAACACCAGAAAAGATCTCGGTTTCAAACCAAATAAACCAACAATTTCTAACCTTTTGGCACTCTGAACGAAAAATCAAAATTATTGAATATTTTAAAACTGGAAATAAATGAAATATTAATTAAGATAAGAAAAGTAATAAATCTTACGAGCAAGGATTCTTCTTGGCGGGAAGATTTGCCAATGATAGGAAAACACATATCTAAGATGAACTAAGATTCTGATCCATTAACGGAAGCTGACACTATCATCCAATAAGAAAATGAGTAATAAAAGGAAGACGGAAGGAAGATACGTCATAAAGTAGTTCAAGAAATAAACCTTGCACCAGGATAACTAAACAAAAGAAAAACGAAGAAGTATACCTTTGCTCGAAAACATAAAAGAAAATGGTCAAAGTATATTGATGACACCGAGATCATCATAGTATAAATCTTTTGACTTTAAAGCTCGATACAGTAAATATTTTGACAATAATAAAAAAAAAAAAAATACGAATGGAACGGAGCTTCAAGACCTTTTCAATGTTAACACATTTTATATGGTTATTTACGACATCCTACTATGTTCCATATTTAACAAACATCCAAGAAAAAAATAACTAACCTTGAAACTGTTACTGAAGATTATGGAAGGCAATCAACCTGAGTAATACTCAAATTATATTAAGATGTTGTTCTTAACTTCAAAATGTATATAATTCAATTGTTAAACCTTTCCTAAGTTAGTATACAACACATTCTGCAAATTCAAATGTTAAATAAAACTAGATGCAACCAAGTTCAGTGGTTCATAACCAAATAGGTGTTCTATTGAATATGACATGTGTATGAAAACACAAATCAAAAGAGTCATATATATTCTGAAAGGAGTTGATTTCAGAGAATTTCTACATTATATCTAATGAATAAAAGATATTAATCCAATTAAAAGATATAATTACTCGGAATTAGGGGAACGAGTGAAGAGCCCCTCCACGAATCCCTCGAAAGAGATCTTCTGGAAGAAACACTGCACGTCAGTAGTGGCTCGCGAGGGTGGTCCAATTTATAAGAAAGTGAATAATGAAGAGTGAAGATGTGTATATACATAAATATAGATATATCCCGAAGCATTACTAACCACGACAACTCTGCAGGATCCGCATGCACGTCATAATCAATACTTCAGTATTCGAAAAAGAGAAAGAAGGAATGAACTGATGAAGACATTCATAAAGTGCTTTTAGATTGAATGGGGAGAGGTTTAAGAGTTTAGGTGAGGAATCCTCTGGTATGGAATCCTATGAGGCATAACGCTATCAAGACATTCAGGTGTTAAGGAAAACAGATAATTGTCATAGGTTTCATGCTGAAAATGAGTCGTGGACAAGTGTGAAGATACATAGGAATACGAAAGAAAGGTACAAACAAGAAAAACAAAAGAGGATGAGTGCTCGTAAGAGAACAATAAAAAGGTTCACAGTAGATGACGCGCGTGCCTTGAAGTCTCGCCACGGTTTTGTCTCCACGACACTACCCCTCGTCACTAATAGATTCGGTGAAATATTCAAACATTATGGCTTCGTACAAGCAATAAGGGGTCCTGAAACTATGGAGAATACGTAGCGCCAAAGGAGCGTAACTGCAAAATTTAAGTTTCTGAGCTAACGATACGACAATATGTCTCATAGATTATATTCAGATATGCCGAAGTGGCATAATTGCATTTTAAAGCGTGTGATAGGTATTTGCATAGGCTTGTGTGTGTGTTTAAAAATCATTTTTTTTAGAAGTGCAAAAACTGCTGTTACGCCCCTTTTCCTCTCAACTATCGTTATATACTCAATACTAGTTATTTTACAGACACAAAACAAAAAACTGGAATCTCTGAAGTCACGTGTACTTGTGAGTAACAGTATATTGGTATGACAAAAAGAGACGATCATTCTAACAATTCTGTATCTGGACTATCCAGACTTTTACAGGAACTACAGCACCACAGAAACATCTAAGGTGTATACATAAAGCATCGCATAACATTGAAAGAACAGATTAAGAAGCGTGCTTCTTTATTTCTAGACTGCCATAACTTAACACAGGTAAACGTCATTTACACAAAGCTTGGATCCTCTACATAGATAAATTCTTGTCACATTACAAGTCTCGTAACTCTACACAGTAAGAATCTAGGAAAGTCTGTAAACAGTAAATTTGTTCGTGAGATTTTATATATCCATCCACTTCATTTACGACCCTTCCAGTTATACTTTATGATATTCCTAATCTATTATTAATCTAAACGGTTATTCAGTTTCGTATACATCCTACATCTACTGAGCTATCAGATCACAAGCTCATGCCATAGCACACCAACATGGCGGCTACATTGTTCATTTCATAATTTATTAACATTTATATGTCACCTGATAAATTGTTAACAACTGACAGTCAATATTTTTTTGAAAATGGGTAATTGTGGTGGTTAAGTGTTTTTAAGGTAATGAATTACAAACACACACATTAAACACTTCTTATTTATTACGTACAAACAACAAAAACTAACATAAACACAAAATTTACATTTATTCGCGACATGGAGAGGAGGTGGATAGCCTCAAAATGTATATCCGAGAACACAGATAATTATTTTTTTAGAACTTCCAGACTGTTAAAGTGAGTGTTATAGTAATTCATGTAATACTTACTGGGCGGCAGCCAAATTGACTAAAGACCGTAACTAAAATTAAAAATTCAAACGCAACCCTCTATTAGGATTAAACTTGTCCGTTGTGTTGCTAGTGAAAATGATGCAATATTGGCACATGTAGTGACGTCCGTCTGAAGAGCGTGACAATCCTTGTGCATCGCCGAAAGACGTCCATCTAAGTACAGTAATTCACGGAAGTGACACTAGTACAGCAAGTAAGTCAACACAAGGAGTGAGTTATTTTGCATAGTTGAAAATAATGAAAAAATGTACATTCTTCTCGAGCACGAGTGAGTGAACATGGAACGGCATATAAGACGCAAAGCAAATTTAAGTATTTTCATTGCGTATAATGAAAGAAATCATATATATATATATATATATATATATATTCGGGATAATTCTTTTCACAACATATTTACAAGACATTTCCTTTGTACGTGCATATTGCACTTCAGAATACTCTGCTAGCAGGTTTTGTTTTACGGCATTGATCAGGTACAACTAAGTTTCTAGCTGCTTTGACTGAATCTGTGCTGTCCAGTGACCTACTTGCTAGTTTGCTCGATATATATCTAAAGCCAGACACCAGAGCAAACAGTTCAACTTAATTGTCCACTTTCAGTCTAATTTAATATGTACCAAATTTTCAGTTCAAAACTACTAGGTCTAGGAAGGTGATTGAGGTGTGTTTGGAAAGGTCTCAACAAGATGGGTTCAAACTCGTATCATTAATCCAGATTGCAGAGGCGGTTCACGAGTTTCGGGGAGGGGGAATTTTTAACTTTGGAACTACTAGAAAAAGGTTGGGGCGTCGTTGGAAATGTCTCGATAAGATGATTTCAAACCCGTACAATTCATCCAGATTGCAAGGTTGGTTCCAGAGTTTTGTGGAGGGGGATTTCAACTAAGTAGAATTGCGCTCCGTATGAAGTAGCTCAGTAAATGCATATCCACTACTTCAATCAGGCGGATATGCTTGGTTATTAAATTCTCCTCCTTCCTCTTTCGATGAGAAATAACAACCTGTTTACACTGTTCCTACCACGGCCTTCAATTAGTAAGAAAACCCACCCTTTTCTCTCTCAACACCATGAGAAAGCATCTCCGTTAGGAGAAAACACTGTCCGAAGCAGAAAACTGTATATGATGAATATTTTTTTTTCCTTAAAGTAACAATGAAGAAAGATGCACTCTCGCAGAAAAAAGTTTCTTGTTCTAAATAAATAATATGGGACGACACATTTTGTAAGCAGTGTTTCACCATATTTCTCACGAAAATACATTTTTATCATTGGATTCAACACGTCATAGGTATCACGAGAAGCTACCTTAGTTTAATTATAATCTAAGATTTTCAAAGGGTATGCGTTGAAAATCATTTAGTTTGTGAATCTTTAAGCGGAAGAAACACTGGAAAGAATGGCTGTGTTATTTCAATGCTTATCAGTGTCCCAGCACGACCACAGCAATTTTTATTGTTAAATCAACATAACAAACGGTGTTGATTTCGGTGATTCAGCACAATGGATTTGTTGTCAATATTGATTCGACACAACGGAGGATGTACTACTAGCACAACCACTGTGTTGAATTGACGAAATAATATTAGATATTATTAGAAAAGAATTGAGTTTTTTGAAACTATCTATTCAACGAGGATCATGATATTAAATTCTTTTTGTTAACCTTAAAAGGTCATTATCCTACTTACAATATAATAAGTTGAAGAGTTTCAACTTATGGTATAAGAAACTGTCTTCCTTTTGTAGTTAAGGTATATGAATCTTCTCCCATATGTCGCCATGCTAGTCAGGCTAATAAATATTATCAGTATATGGATATTTTTCAAAGTTAGTTTAGTTAAGGAATTAATTAACATTTTTGAACCAAATTTAATTTATGATAGTAATTGTTACTTTTTTAATCATATTTTAAATGTATTAAACAATTATTATCCTTTTATCTTAAATTCAATTTGACTGGAAAGGATGTACAGATCTTTTTATTTTTTAATTAACTGTCAATTTTTAAAATTTGTATTAATAGAATTAGTTGCAAATATGTTATTATCGTTATTCATTTTTGCTTTTGATTATTATCATTTTGTAAGTTCTTGATTTTTCTTTGTATCTGATTTTGTCATGTATTTTGGTTTTCGTCTTGAATTAAATTATAAAAGATGTAGATATAGGTAGATAGATATATAATGGTAAAACAGGTAGAAAAAGTGGATACCTACATGGTAGATTCTTGTGACAGATGTACAATAACAATACAAACACAATAGGAAAACAGTATATTTCGCAAAAGCATCTTCAACTTGTAGGAGAGAAAATGGACAGAGCGGACAGGTGCCGGTTTGGTGTTAAGGAAACGCCATTTTGCCTGTTGATGCTGGGTGACAGTGTGGCCAGGTTACTAAGGCGGAAAAATGACTAGATGGATCAGAGAAAACACCAAACGGAGAAGAAAGTGCGAAAGTTACTAGGAGCAGGTAAGGGGTTTCCTGAAGGAATAAGAGAGTAAAGAATCAGAGGAGAAGGGCAAATGATAATAATAAAAATGAAGGGAAGAACAAAGGAACAATATAGAAAAATAGAATAAAAGTACAGCTAGAGACGGAACAAAGAAGAGAAAGAAATAAGGAGAAGACACTGCGGTGCAGGGAGTTACAGTCAGTTGAGGCCGGGTTCATGGTTGGCGAAAAGGATAGAGATTATGTCTGCTCCCATCTCTTTCTAACTGTGGCAGGTGAGTCATTGTTCAGGACTTTCAGGATTCTGACTCGAAAGGTTTCGTCAAAGGTGCAGCCGTTATAATAAATGTGTTCAGGTATGAAGAGGTGCTGAAGTTAATATTTGGAGGAGTAGCGATGATTGTTGATGCGGAATGATAGAGGAGTTTGGGTTTCACCAACATAGAAGGCGGAACATAGGTTACAGAGTAGGAAGTAAACGAGGTTGTAAGATATGAAACTGCCCGAATGTCGGAAAGAGTACGTCTTATGAGTGACAGGATGTACGAAGGAAAGACTGTGATCAAAAGTAGGACAGGTTTTGCAGCGGGGTCTATTGCACTTGCCAGATTTGATGAGAGGGGGCGGGATTGGTCCAGTTCTGATAAGGATCGTGTTGAGGTTCGGAGGTCTGCGGTAGACAATTTTGGGGTACGACGAGAAAACCTTTTCAGTTTCAGGTGACGCAGTGAGCATGGGGTGTGCCAGTTTGAGGACCTTTTGAGGAACCTAAAGGCTGAGGTGGTACTGGATGAGAAGTTTGGAAGCGGAGGGAGCTTCGCGGGGAAATCGGTTGGAGTTAGGGTGATTACGGGTACGGTCCAGTTGTTTACGGATGAGGTGTTTGGGATACCCACGGTCAATGATAACTGAGGAGAGGATACTGAAATAGTTTTGGAGCAGGTCATTAGAGGAACAGATGTGGGAGCCCCAGACAGCCAGAGCATACGGGAGAGAGCGTTTGATATGGTATGGATGAGAGCTTTTGAAACAAAAAAGATACTGCATACTGTTGGTAGGTTTGATGTGAACGCCTGTCTCAAGTCGATTTTTCTTGAGCTAGATATCCACATCAAGGAAACTTATGTGTTCCCTCGAGAAGGACCAGGTGAACTTGAAGGGGAAGGTGCAGTTAAGGTTTTGCAGAAGTGTTTCCAGAGACTCTTGTCCATGGGTCCAGATCAAGAAAATATCGTCGATATAAAGAAGCTATGAGCTACTGGTTCCAGACCTCCGAAGAGATATGGTTGCCCGCGGCCCACAGATTGTGGAAAGGTTGTATGAGCTACTGGTTCCAGACCTCCGAAGAAATATGGTCTCCCGCGGCCCACAGATTGTGGAAAAGTAGTATGAGTTACAGGTTCCAGACCTCCGAAAAGATATGGTCGCCCGCTGCCCATTGGTTGTAGGACGTTCAGGACTGTAGGTTCCGTGCTTCTAAGTGAGTAACGGTCGCCTATAGTAATTATTTAGGAAAGGGGGGAACAAGGGAATAATGCCCACACTGAAATTCAACGCGCTGATCACACGAAGCAGAAGAAAGAATGTTCAAATAAAAATCATGTGGTTCGTATAATTGCTTACTTTATTGAGACAAAAGCAGAAAACCACTATTTCACGTTCTTAACATACGACAGCCAGGTGCCTGTCGTTAGGTTTATATAGAAGTATACAACGAACTTCGATGGCTACTGATTTTGTCCATCAAATATTAATAAAAACAAATGTTAGTTAATAATGAATAATTCACAATATTGTTCTTTCTAAAATTATAGTTAATTAATGTTAAAAGTTTCATTAAAATATATAGAGAAAACAACAAACCGAATTTTTGAAATTGGCTCACATGTGCGTCATCATTTGGACTATTTGTTAAACATACAATTCATATAGTAAATGTATTACTACTAACGGGCTATTAATTCAGACTGTTATAAGGAAGTAATAACAGATATATTCGAAAAGTAAATCAGAAAAGCAATGACTGTCTAGTGTAGTGGTCTAAGTGCTGGCGTTCTGCGCTGAAGGTCGCAAGATCAAAACCTGTTGCCGTCTCGATGTTTTTTTCAAACTTTATATTGAGAACTTTCAATAAATTCGTATAGATAAAGATGCAGCAGCCTTCACTTTAATTGAAGGGTATCATGGGTAATCGAGGTACGTCAGCTTGTTTATGTCATGGTCGAGTGAGTCTCACTGTCACTGTAAGGTACCCAAATCCGATATTCCTACTTCCGGTTGAGACCCGGTTCCTATGAAAGGGCTTCAAAATCGTGGGCAACATGTAAATTTTAGAAACTGACTTCTAGTTTCTCCTCTAGTGGGTTCTAAAGTCTGAAACCTCTGAGAAAGATATCTCCGAAACGTTTTACTCTGCAATTACTCTTCTTAGCGCAGAGTCTTAACGAAGAGCGCTTGCTTGTCATGCGAAAGGTTCGCGGTTCGAGTCCTTGTCATCTTACTTTTTACTTTTCCTATAGAAAATGTTGTGTTACAGTACGATTTCTGCCACTGCTGTGTAGCGTTTTGTTCTTTTATTCGTATTCTTCATTTTTGCTTCATTTATTTAAAATAAGTGCATTGCACTTCATGAATAATAATAATAATAATTTCAATCGTTTATTTATTCTGTTTTCATACTGTTTCTGTTTTTATGTAAACATACAACACAAAATCTGCTAAACATGTAAATCGTCTATTTTTTTTAAACAAATGAAGCAAAAAAAATAAAAATAAATAAGAATGAGAAAACAAAAAGCTACAGAACACTTACATTAATTTACATGTGAAAAGCATACTGTAACACATAACAGTTGCACTTTCATAGAGAAAAAGTAAAAAGAAAATATTGATTTGAGAAAGTCTCGAACCGCGTACCCTTCGCACTACAAGCGAACGATCTTCCATTTCTCTACGATTCCAGTACTCAATGGCTCTCCGTAAACTCTGATTCCTGCGTGAAGCTAAGAAATTTCTATCCAAAAATGCAAGATGGAGCAATGTGATTGAAGTGATATTTCATATCTGGGAATTCTAAAATATGCTAGAATCGTTTCGAAATTTAAAACGATCGAATTACGAAGATCAATATTTTGCCTTCAATTACAAATTAAACAGTGTGGGCGTGTTTCTTCCAGAAGGGTCTTGCTCTGAGCGGGGTTAGTAAATCAAGTCTTGAAGGCTTACGAAAATTATAAATAATGCATATTGAGTCCCATGTGCTAAAAATATAAAATAACAATAATTTTACTTAAGAATATTTCGTAATTCTTTAGTTAATCTCAAACTAACATGAACAGTATTTATAAGAGGTGCTCTTATATTCGTATTTCAGAATACGTATGAGTAATATAAGTGTTAAAATTAATTGTTTCGGGAGGCTGTTGAAACCCCCGGGGGCAAGCTCTCCCGAAAACATGCCTGGAAGAAACAGTGGTTCTAAATTGTTCCATTTTGAAACATTCCCAATTTTAGTGAAATTTAATATATAGGAATTCCAAAGTTTCCGGAATCTATATTTAAGCAGAAAGTAATAATTACCTAAATTAAGACAGGAGCAACACGATGCATTTTAATTTTAAAATCCCATTCAATTTTCTTTATATTTCGCATCTCAGGGCTCCAATAGTCACTGAGTATAATTTTGAACTGAATGCTTACGTATCGGAACTCCTTACTGCGGAAACTTGAGAAAACTAATTTTAAAATATTTGATTTCATGAAATTTCATATTTCAAAATTTCAAAGCTCGCTGAGTTCGACTCTGAAATAAAAATCTTGAATTGGATTATCTAACATGGCAGTAGTACAAATCGTCTTTATATAAAAAATCGTTAGGATTCTTATCTAGAGTCTCTAAACAGCGCTAGGATTTGTTAAAGATTTTAAAAAAGTTAATTTTGTAAACCAAGATCATAGCCCGAAACGTTTTCATGTGAGAAAATATGCAATGTGAGCTAGACTTTTAAAATAAAACAAATATAAAGAATCAAGTAAACTTGCTTTTCAAAATCATACAAACCTTCCAGAAAATTATTCAGTTATGAAAGATCTAGACACTCTTAAGTTGATTTATAAAATGTAAAGTGGCTCTGGTATGATGTATAATTCTACATGCGTAATCCCAAATTCATATCATTAATATCATATTACAGGCGAATACGAAGTTTCTTTAGAGTCACGTGTTTTATTATAGCTAAATTCAGAGCTAACTAGACCTTAGGTGTAATAAAATTATCCTATTGTTACATTATAGTGCAGTTTAAATCGATTGGTTAGGATTTTTTCCTCTCTGGAAATATCATCCTTAGCTCTGCGTTCCGAAATCTACCCCTAGTCAAAGGCGTCTAATACGGCATTCTAACGTGCTTGAAATACTCTTTCCCCTCTCTATAAATTGCATAAATCGATCACTGGACTGCAATTTTAGAAAGAAAGTATACTTTAAAATTCGTTCTCGCACTTATTTTTCCACACAAATACACACACACCGACTGCTGATCGTGGGGTCTCGGGTTCCGGATTTTTCCCAAAGCAAGAGGGTCTGGAACGGTGTCCATCCAGCATCGTGATGCAATTGGGGAGCTGCCGTGATTAATAGACAGTGGTGAACACAGTTGAGTGCTTCGGCTCTTCTCTCCCAACACGCCTGTTCAGCGTGGGAGCAGGAAGCAAACTCCTCCTTACATGAGAGGCCTCATCCAGTAGTGGATTGAATATGGCTGTGAATTATATATAAGCTGCAAGCTGTGGGGTATTAAAGCAAGAGGTGAGAGGAGCGAATTTACAATAAATATGATTGTGTGTTCTGTCCGAGGGCAGATCCTGACCTGCAAGTCCCTGGGCAGGGTAAACCGATGGCGGCTGCCATTGCCTTCAATCAGAAAGAGATGACGTCTTAAGGACTCCGAACAGTGATTCCGCCAGACTCCCCCTTCTGTGGGGGTGTCAACCTCCAAATTCTCGAGAGTACTCCCCACTCTCTTTAAAATTTTACGGCCAAAAATCGGAAGAAAACCATGGAAATCTCCACTTACACTCTCCCAATTTTGACTTTACACCCGCACCCAAACTGAAAATTATGGCGTAATCCCTGACTCCGAACCACTTATATCAACTTGTGTGTTTATTAAGCAATGTTAAAAATACTAAACTTTCATGAGTTCATTTATAACTATATCATTCCAGAATGTGACTTCTATATACTTGAAACAGACATAAAGGTTAAGTGAACAGTGCATAAGGAGTTTTGTCGCCTTGTTTCCGAGTAATTTGTTTTCCATCACTTAAGTTATATAAAAGATTTCTTCAGGGAATTTAACATCAGTTTCTAACTCATTTTCTGGATTGTTATTAGGAAGTTAAAATGCAAATATTACTGTTACAAATTAATTTAGTTCTAACACTTGCAAAATGCTTTTAATTCTTTTTTAAATTTAAGAATAGTTCGTATTTAAGAAAACTAACATTTGTATGCTAAGGCTTAATCAGGATTCTGGTCAAATTTCTCAGGCAAACGTTGTATTGTAATGCTCTTCTTATATATTACATGTAGCTTGAGCCAAAGTTGCCTGAAGGTCTTAAATAAAATTTGAATTCTATAATCCACATTTTTAAGTAAAGCGGTTTAGAGGACCTAATACTATAAACTTGTATTTTCTTTTAAACAATTTCTTTCGAAATTAAGAATAAATATATCAAAATTTCAGAAATAAATTATTCTTAAAATATTTTCTGTTAATTTTTCATTACATGATTTCTTTTCTTCATGTTTGCATTGCCGAAATAAATGTTTCTTACTACCTTGCTTTGGCGTCGTCTATCTCTAATAAAATATGTTCTATTATAAATGATGTGCACGTTGTGTTTAAGTCTATCTTCTTTGTTAGGTAATTCCATATTTTACGCCCAATCCCACCTGAAATGTCCGCCTGCTGCTCCTAATATGTAGTCCCGCAACTAATTCACGGGATTAACACGCAAGATTTGTTGAAATCTTGAGAAATATGTTGGACACGTGAGAGCTTCCTGTTTCATATATTGCAAATTCGCAGGCAAGCAAAATCCTGATTTTTACCTCTAGCAAGAGGAAACGAAAATAAATACAAAAAATGGATGAAAAGGAATGACACAAAAACGAAATACAAAAATGAAAATTCGAAGCTATTCTCCATTCAAGAGATTCGAACCTAGATTGGTTTTGTAGTTCGGACGAGTGCAAATCTATGCTAAAGACAGAGGTATATAGTAACAAATTGTCAAAAATTGATTTGGGAGACACGAGGGAAAGAAAGAGTTGTGTGCTTCTGCTCCTCGTTGTAAAATGCGTTTGCATTTTATTCAACTTACGGGTTAGACTGGGTTACTGTGTATGATCGTTGTTTTTTTTCTGCTACCTTAAATTGATGTTTCATAAATAAAAATAAATAATATATGGTCGACCGTAAGATAGAAGTCACTAAGACCAGTTTGACTTTTCCTAAAGACTTTGAAACATTATGAATCTAAAGCTGTTAAATTACAAACTAAAAAAATATATTTCACTGCAATTACAAATATAATAGTTAGTTATGGGTGAAGAACAAAGGTGATTTTCTAAATGTGTTCAAGTATTATTCGCATAAAAAAGAAAGTAAAGAGGAATGCGGGAAATTGAACTCAGAACTTTCTGCGTAGAACGCTAACTCGCTAACCACTACACCATGGTAAATCTAGTGAAAGTGTTTTTTCTCATTTCAGTTACCAGTTAATATTTAGGTACTGAGTATGATTCTGTTTTATTATTATCAATTGAAATTGTCTTTTCTCTATATTATCTTTTTTTACTATGTCTGCTATGAATGAGAAGTATTCTGGAATATACAAACAAAAAAATCTATCAAAGTATCTGAATACAAGTAGTTGAAATTGTGCATGTGTATTGCAAAATTTTTCATAATTGGAAAATTCGATTCAAGCGTCTCCAACAAGTGGGATTTACTTTCTTGAAATATACTACATCTTTGTCCTTTCTGCCAACCATGAACCAGGCCTCAACTGCCTGTAACTCCCTGCACCGCAGTGTCTTCTCCTTATTCCTTTCTCTTCTTTGTTCCGTCTCTAGTTGTACTTTTATTCCATTTTTCTATATTGCTTTTTTCCTTCATTTTTATTATTGCTACTATTTTTTCCCTCTCCTCTTTGAGTTTTTACCCTCTTATTCCTTCAGGAAACCCCTTACCTGCTCCTAGTAACTTTCGCACTTTCTTCTCCGTTTGATGTTTTCTCCGATCTATCTAGTCATTTTCCCACCTCCATAACCTGGCCACACTGTCACCCAGCATCAACAAGCAAAATGGTGTTTCCTTAACACCAAACCGGCACCTGTCCATTTTCTCTCCTACCAGTTGAAAGCGCTTTTGCGAGACATTCAGTTTTTCTATTGTGTTTGTGAAGTTAGCGTACACCTGTCTTAAGAATATACCATGTTAGTATCCTTTTTTCTGTACCTGTTTTACCATTATATATATATTTCTTTATATTCTATATTTCTTTATATTCTATATTTCTTTATATTATCTGTATTTGTTCTCTTCTGTACTCAATCTCATATTTTAATATGTATTTTGTTCTGGGTGACATCTTGTGGCCTTCACATTCAGATGTCAATATTCAGATCTTAACCAAACTTTTCTTATTAATCTCGCAAAACCCATATAAATTATTTTTCTAGGACTTACCATGCAATAGGAAGATCATAAATTGTAATTAACAAGTGAGCTCTGACGTGCGGAACGCAGTAGAAATACCATCCTGACCATTCTCTTCTGACCATTAGTTACTATGCGGAAGGTACGTGGTTCAATTCCTGGTGATGCTAGAATACTTTATTACTTTTTCTGTAGTACGTGTACAAATGTTATGTTTTGTAATATATTCTTGACATGTAAAGTGAGTAGGCGAAGAACTTGAATCCATAGTAGAGATACAGCTCTAACATTATGAAGACAATGCGTAAAGTCCATCTATTGATGTACTACTATATCTACTTTTGATCAATAGTGATTGATTGTGTAGCACATTCCTGAATTTCTTGGGTCGGTGGGGTCAAGGTTCGTAATTCTTGAATTTCTTCGTGTTGTCTTTGAGCAACAAGAAATGTTCTGTGGTCAAGGGCTTGGAGAGTTTGCAACAATTGCTGTACGGTACCAATATCCTTGTTTATTAGTTTTTTTTAAAATGGGAAGCCTTTCACAATGTGTTCCACAACCTGCTTTTCGGAAAGAGTAGGAAGTAATGAAGGAGTTAATTAATCCTTTGCAAATACGTACGCATAATGCGATTCTAAGGGTTTCTGGATTCGATGCCGAACAATGTCCTTTTTAGTGTCGATGGTACGGAACGTATTGAATATGTCCACTTTAACTTGGGCATATGTTTTGGTGTTGATGGCAGGGTCAATTTGTAAAAGAGAGTAGAGGCCAAACGCGGTGTCTGAAAAACATGCGGAAAGCTTGGCAATTTTCTGTTCGTCGGACCAATTTTGTTGTTCAGAAAAAAAATTCATATATATATATATATATATATATATAAAACTATCAATTTGTGCTGGAGTTTGACCATCGAATTTTGGAATCGTTGTGAAGGATGTGAGCGCGTCCAAAATGACATTGGCGGGAAAAACTGGTAAGTTTGACATTGTTTGTTATAGCAAGTTGCCGTAACTTAATGTTAACACCTCGATAAATGAAGCTGAAAATATAATGACAGTAGCGAACATATAATGCAAATAAACCGTCAAGGAAGAAATGTCTACTATGCTGTCTCATGCTTACAAGCGACGAGATAAATGTATATGGCTGGGAGGAAAACAAGGTCGCGAAAAAAAGAGAGAAAAATTGCGCTGACGCAGCAAAACATGTTCACTTCATTTCACTTCGTTGCGTTACTTTATCTTTAAGCAAAGGACATATCGTACTGAAGTTAAATGACAAGAAAATACAAACTGGATGTATAATGAATTTGGTAGAAGCATGGATTTACCGGAAACGTACCGAATTTGGAAAATTTACATCAAAACACGGAAACGCGTCCATCATATTTAACGGTCAACTTCGCCATATTTAACCTTCGGTTTCACCATATTTACCTGTACCTACTTACTTTGTTTACGATGTTCACGAGGCTTATGGTGCTTTTGGGTGTAGCTCGACTGGGGACGTTATGCGAAATACAAATGCCTATAAGGAAGAATACACATACTAAGTAACACTTTTCTTACTAACAAAGGGGTACTGTTCAGCTCTGGATAATAAATGGGAAACTAAACTGTGTGTTACTATTTATTGAATATATTTAAATATCAAAGTATAATAACGATATAATTAAATATTAATGAATAAAATTGATAATTTGAATATAGGAAATATGAAATATTGTACGAAATATTCTACTAAACAATCTTTCCTACACAAACAAACTGAATTAGAGTGGTCTAGAGCTGTGTACTGAAAAGCCCCTTGAACATACCTGTTGTTTCAGCTATAAGAAGTCTCTGTTTTAAAACCACTGTCTTCTTTTCACTAGACGAATACCGAGATATTCACTTGCTTAAGAGTCCATATCTCTTTTGTCCTTAGTCTCGATACTAAGACGAGCATTGTCACATTACGCTGAAATGTATTTTCTTCTTCTTTTCATTTTACGATAAACAATGTGTTGAATAAAGTTCGTAATTATAGTAAAGTTCATTGGAGTCACTAGAATGGTTTGGTTCTATGAAGTTTAACACAAAACTAATTAGAATTCAACTAAGTTCACTTTTAGAAAACACAACCACTGCGTGAAGTGTACAGTACGGAATCGGTCTGGCGACTAGCAAAATTAGCATATCATCTTAAAATTTAACTGTTTTTTATAATGCTTCTAATTTCTTGTCTTGTGGAAATCGTTAGGTTTTCAAGGTAGTGTATTTATATTATTTTAAAAACATTTGTTGTATAAGACGCAGGTGTCGATATTGACTTCTCTAATAACTGTAGGAACGTCACGTGTAACTTACCGTCAAGGCTAAAGACGTAACGATTCTTAGTTCGTATGGGAAGCAAGGTCAGACCATAGTTGTTATTTCAAGCAGGTGTCTTTAAATAAAAATTAAAAACTGTTTTGCGTTATTTTCTCTATCATTCGTGAATCGCAATGACCATGGGTTATGATGTAATGTTCTTAGACGGGTAATTTGTTTTCCACTTTGTAATGGCGTCGCTTGCTTTGGAATGAAAGTAGCTGTTCGTATTGTCTGTATGTGCAAAAGGGCTAATTTTTACCTTTGAATTCATTTCAACATTTTTTGTAATTTTACCTGCTTTTGTATTGGGACTCTGACCACTCTAAAATATCTACTTTTGTTCAGTAGTGGTTGATTTTATTGCACATTCTTAACGTTTCATCGTAATATCAGTACAATATCAACGTAAAATCAGAATGTAATTGAGATAAAGGCGAACATTGCAGAAAGAAACCTAAATGCTGATGTAGTGTTACCAATATTACAGAGTTATCTATATGAAACTATCTGAGGTTATCTGTGTTAGAAATATAACTTCTGAGAAACTTTTTAATTCAAAAAAAAAAAAAAAAAAAAAAAATACTAATAATTCATTTCAATCCTATTTTAAGCGATACACACTTCTTTGTTAGGGGAGGGACTAAGAAAATGGAACTCCGATTTTAATTTTCACAACTGAATATCTTTAAACTTCACATTCCGATATTCTTGAAATACTAATGTCTGTGCAAAAGAACACACTCAAATCCCATGATGAAGATATTACACCTAAATATTCTTTTTACAATTGTTATTTTGTTTAAATGGATTCTTAACAATATTTTTGCGGTGTTATGTAAGAAATTTACCTGCGAACTTCACAAAATTTAACGCGTGATTTGACCTTCATTCGTGATGACTTTCGTTTCCACTTCCATTTATTCAATATCTTTAGTAGTGTAATGTGTAACATTTTTATATTTTTATAGTGAATGTTTTTCTCCAAAATGGCTACTTTTTGGTTGTCCACACTTCCCTTATAGAAAGCTTTTGAATTTAAATTTCTATACGTATTCTATTCTGATTGGCTAACTGTATGTAACGTGAGTTCAATTTGATTGGCTCTCGAAGGTCAGAAGCGGGAAGTGAAGGCGCTGGAGGAACCATGTGCTTTACAAAACCGGTTGGTTTTACGAATACCGTCAGAGCTGGTTGAGAATTTTTTCCGTCAGTTCTAGTTGTGTAAATGCCATCGTATTTCGTAATATCTAATTACGTATATATTCGAGTTTTGATAGAATCCAGTTTCTTACATCATTTAAATAGTAATCAAATTATGATTAGCGAAGCATTTTGTATGAAGTGTGATAAAGTTTACGAAAAAGGTGATATTTCTCCATGGTGTCTTTCAAGGTGCTAAAAAGAAAAGAAAAATATTCGGAAGTGTGTATCTTTACAGTGTTTTTCCTTGTGCTGGTGATTTTGCGGAATGGAGTGAAATGATTGAGTCTGTCCTGGTTCACAGTAGCTTCCTGGGTAAATTGGATTAGTCACTGTGGGTGTTCTGTAGTTATAGAGCAGGTAGTTGATAGATCCTCTAGTAATCTGGAGCATTTAGATTTCAATTTCACTAAAGGTATAATAAGTAAATTTAAGTACTTGAGGGATTACAATGGTACGTAAATTCTGTATTACAGTCAGTAGGGACACTTCCGAAAACTTTTGTAAGGTATTTAGATTTGGAAATTTTAATCTAATTCTATCAGGCCTAAAGAAACGTCAAAATGAAGTAAATAATTCAGGTTCCTCCAATGAAAGGATATTAGGTATTCCGGATATAATTAATTCATACTGTCATATTAGTTTGTTTCTTATTAATTAGGAAAGGAAGTAATAATTTTAGTTATTCTGAGAAAGTGATTTTCGTTAGTAAAAAGAAAGTTCAGTTAACTTACTCGTCTTTCCTTACAAAGAAAAAAGAAGTTATTTTCTTATTTTTTTATGTTCTTATTTCTCTATGAAAAGAATTAATTACAGAATCAGAAATAAACAGAAAAAGTTTTACCTAATTATCTGCCTAATCTTTGAACTTCACCTAAAGGTAGTAACTATAGAACCAGGTGAATGTCGAAGTAGTAACTTACATATAGGCCAATGGTGTGACCATTCCACGGATAACCAGATTGGAAGGACATAGGTAATAATACTATCTCGTAACGAAAGTTCCTCCTGGAAGGTGAAATTACATGGTAAGAGTTCTATTTCAGGAATAGTTTTTTACATATTCAGGAACTCAATTTATACGAGATACAACCAGAACTGTCGATAATGAGAATGCTTATTGACTTTATCGTTGCTTATGCTCATTCTTATGTATAGACCAGTGATAGGCTTATGCCATAGTAGCTGCATTTTTCCATTCTCGAAATTGATAGCTACTAAAAAGACACTGGCTATAATCACAGATAAACTAATCACAGAATAGTTTATCTGTGCTATAATATGGTATTTAATATACCATAATTCCTTGACTAAACTCTCTGACGTATTATTTACGTATGAAAATTCACATAAAAGCTATTCTCATTATA